>CM060889.1:32085000-32192500 GCA_030762935.1 Hymenopus coronatus
ACGGTCATTGATAATTACCACGTAATTCCATTTTACGCGACCTATCAACTCGAGGAATGACTGCAGTGTTTCGCGTAATAATAACACATACTCGAGTACTAGCACTGCCGCATCGTACGTACAACATACAGCCTACAGCATACCGCGTACAGCATAAAAAGTATAACAAGCCTATTTTCTTGTATACCTAACATATCCAATATTAGGGCTCATTACTGATTGGTTGAAAAGAAGCGCGAAAATAACGTTGTGACGTGATTAATTTTGGAAGGTCTTTGTATTGCACTCATGTGACTGCTCTTTATAATGGAAAAGTCCCGAGCTGCTAACTTTCAAGGAAAAGAACTTTCTATATAAAACTCCCTGTTACTTATGTCTCTAAAACGTTGCTCTTACAAACCCATTTGTGTTGCTAGATTAACAAGGCAAGTAACCTTGGCATATACAATTGCAACTTCTCACCCTAATATATTTCCTATGTTAAACCTATGCAAAACTAATAATTAAATTAATAAAATACAAAGCGTGCTAATATACTGTTGCACACACTAACCTTGCGACTGTTGAATATGAGGCAGACACGCTACCTCCACAATACCCCGGTGGACATACGCATGTCTTTGTTTTGTCTTCACAATCCAACCATTTTTGAGAGCCGTTCTACTTGCGTATACTGGTAAAGTGTACTAAACAGCTGTATTTACGTATCTCAAATGCGCTCTGTTAATTAGCTCTAATATCCATAGAGGATATCTATGTTTTGACAGTTGGCAACGAAAAGTTTGACCAACTCTGACCAAGATAGTTCCATTATAGCCCAAGTGCCAGAAGGACAATAATTACGGTGCTGCAGTTCGTAACCCATTACGGTCACGTACACCAGCAACAGCTTGGCTGCCAATGCGCTGGCCACCCGTCACCCGTCGTGAGAAATGAAAGAAGCGAGACCGACCGACACTCGGCGTTTTATTTGTGTTTGCACTTCACTGCAGATTTTAGCTTGTTACTGCCCGTCAGCTCTGATTTTGCGTTTGCTAAGATACACGTTAAAGAAGACACTGTGCAGAATATTTGCGCTAATTTTATTCCCAACGGGAGGAAAATACAGATAGTTGGCCTTATTGTTAATGTCAAAAGATGTAGTTTACAGAAAAATCTGATGTGTCCATTCACATGAATTTCTCTACATCTCTACAGAAAATTATTGTAAAAAGGCTTATGTGAGAAAAAGTTATCAGAAATAGTCATATTACTTGCTTCCTTGCAAGTAAAAGGGAAATAAGGGAAAAGGTTAAAGTGATAGTCAAAAGCTGGTTGCTATTTGACTGATGTTCCTTTGTTTGAATGGACAGGAGTTGACAAATTCCTCTATGAGAATTTTTTTAAAAGCTGAAACCAAAAACAAGGTATATCTCACAAAACTCCACAAAAATGTATACGATATAAATTGTGCTCTACATTTTTTGTGTGGTAAGTTTATGTCCATCTCTTACGCTTTAGCAGTTATGCAAAATTTCGTAAAATTCATCCAGAATAAAGTGGTCCTCAGAGGCCCTTCCCAGAAAATTCAAGATATAAATTTTATTTGTCAGGTAAATATCTGTAATATACAATATTTTAATCAAAACTGTTAGAGCCATTTTTGATCAAATCAAACTTTTCGAAAAGTTCCATGTAAAGGGTAGTTGGGGGTGGGGGGATTTGTCTCAAAATATTCATGTCGCATCCCTGAAAGATACTAAACTTAAATACCAATGTGGTGATTTACCGACTTTTCGTTTTTGAGTTATCGTGTTCACAGACACACACACAAGGAACTTTTTCTGAAAATACATTTTTTGGATACAGGGAACCCTAAAACATATATTTCCGGTGCAATCTCGTTAACGAATTTTTGGGTGGACTGCAATACCTCCTCTATACACTATGCACATAATACGTATAGAGAAAGTAAAAAAATAGTGTTTATTAGGAAAACTGCATTTTAATCTCTATAATCACCTTTAAAAATCTCCATCAGCGTTAAGTAATGTGTATAGGTTTAATTGCATTAAAGATAGTCAATTCCACGTATTAATTGGAATATATTTTGGATATGTTGATAGATTGTTTTACGAATTATTCGCTCTCACAGTGTTTGTAAAGAATTAATTTTAAGATTGGCACCCATTTGTGAAATTTAAAAACAATCCACAATTTCAGATTGACTAATTTAAAATTTTAATGCAGCAATTAGGGTTAGTTTATAATTTGTGTATCAAATGTATAGAATATTGTAACATTAATTTCAATTAGCACAAGAGTTAATTATATTTTTGTACATTTTTACCTTTCTGTAATGTCGCTCAGCGATGGAACTGTTCATTGAAAAATGTAATATTTTATAATTAAACTCCATAAAACTCTATTATGAAATGGTAGAATGCATTTTAATACAGGCAATGCATTTTTGTTATTTTACCGGTTATAGTTTCCTCGATTGCACAATGAATTACCTGTGTGCCATTCCTCCTATATTCTATATTAATATGCCTCTAGATTTAATATTTATCTCAAACCCAGAGGAGACCGCACTGCAGCCTAGTGGTTAGAACACTCGCCTCTCACTAAGGCGGACCTGGTTCGATCTCAAGTGACCGTATGCGGGATTTGCAATGGACAAAGCGGTTTAGGGGCGGATTTTCTCCTGTTTTCCCCGCCATCATAATCCACCGGTGCTCCATTTTCGTTTTATGTACCATCAGTGTCATCGCCTGTGGTGCCATACACAGTAAAAATGGGCGTTAAACACTATAGAGAAAAGCTGATGTCTTCCATTCACATGAATTTATCTACATCTCTGCAACAAATTATTGTTGAAAAGTTTATGCTTCAATTTACTTCATGTTAATTGAGAAAAAATTAGCAGAAATAGTCTTATTACTTGCTTCCTTGTAAGTAGAAGCGAAATAAGGGAGTACGATAGATTAAAGTGATAGTCAAAAGCTGGCTGCTATGTGACTGAAGTTCCCTTGTTTGTATGGACACGAGTTAATAAATTCCTGTATGACAAAAGTCCAAGTTTTACAAAGCTGAAAACAAAAACAAGGAATATCTCGAAAACAACCAACTCCACGAAAAAAATTATATAGCATAAACTGCGTGTTTTAATGTGCTCTATATTTTTTGTGATGTAGGTTTTTTTCCCATCTCTTACGATTTAGCAGTTATGCAATATTTCGTAAAATTAATCCAGAATAAAGCAGTCTTCAGAGGCTATTCGCAGAAAATTCAAGATATAAATATTATTTGTGAGGTAAATATCTTAAATATACGATATTTTAATATCAAAAGTTACAAAAAAAAGTTCCATGTAAAGGGTAGATGGGGGTGGGGGGATTTTCTTGAAAACTTTACTGTCGCATCCTTGGAAGAAACCAAACTTAAATACTAGGTTTGGTATTCAACGGTCTTTTCGTTTTTGAGCTATGCTGTCCACAGACACACAGATACACACAAACATGGACCTTTTTGTAAAAATGCTTATTTTGGATACAGGGGGACCCAAAAACATATATTTCCGGTGAAATCTCGGTATTGGATTTTTGGGTGAAGTGCAATACCTTCTCTATACACTATGTACATAGTACGCTTAGCCGGAGCATTTGCTATTTTCCTTTGAATTCGAAAGCCCCTCATCCGTGTGGTGTATGGTCTACGTCGTAGTAAGACAGAAGATCCGAATTTGAATCCTGGTTGAGATATAATTCTTTTCCTGGTATTGAATTTACGACTGAAGAAAATATATTTCACTTCTCAAAGATTGTGCTAACGTGAAAACTCATAAAAAAACCTGATGTGTACCATTCACATGACTTTCTCCATATCCCCGCAACAAATGATTGTTAAAAAGCTTATACTTCTATTTACTTTATGCTAATCGGATAACAAAATTAGCAGAAAAAGTCTTATTTCTCGCATCTTTGTAAGTAGAAGCGAAATAAGGGACAACCGTAGGTTAAAGTGATAGTCAAAAGCTGGTTGCTATGTCAATGAGGTTCCTTTGTTTATATGGATAGGAGTTAACAAGTTCCAGTATAAGAAAAGTATACGTTTTTCATAGCAGAAACCAAAAATAAGGAATGTCACAAAAAATGTATATAACATAAATTGTGTGTTTTAATATGCTCTACATTATTTGTGTAGTAAGTTTTTGTCCATCTCTTACGGTTTAGCAGTTATTCAAAATTTAGTAAAATTCATCCAGAATAAACTACTCTTCAGAGGCTATTACCAGAAAATTCAAGATATACATTTCATTTGTCAGATAAATATGTTTAATATCCGAAATTTTAATCAAAATCGTTAGAGCCATTTTTGAGAAAATCAAAGTTTTCGAAAAAAGTTCCATGTAAAGGTTAGTTGGGGGTGGGGATTTTTCTCCAAATCTTCGTGTCGCATCCCTGGAAGATACTAAACTTCAATACCAAGTTTGGTATTTTACCGACTTTTCGTTTTTGAGTTATCGTGTTCACGGACACACACACACACAGACGCACACCAGCGCGCGCGCGCGCGGACCTTTTTAAGAAAATGCTTGTTTTGGATATTGGGGACCCTAAAACATATAATTCCGGTGAAATCTCGGTATCGAATTTTTGGTGGAGTGCAATACTTTGTCTATACACTATGTGCGTATGGAAAAAGTAAAAATCTGATGTGTTCCATTCACATGACTTTCTCTACAACTCTGCAATAAATTATTGTTAAAAAGCTTAGGCTTCCATTTACTTCCTGCTAATGGAGAAAAAATTAGCAAAAATATTCTTATTACTTGCTTCCTTGTAAGTAGAAGCGAAATAAGGGAGTACCATAGGTTAAAGTGATAGTCAAAAACTGGTTGCTATGTGACTGAAGTTCCTTTGTATGGACACGAGTTCACAAAGTTCAATATGAGAAAGGTATGTTTTTACAGCTGAAACCAAAAACAAGGAATATCTCAAAAACTGTCAGCTCCACGAAAAAAATGTACATAACATAAATTGTGTGTTTTAAGGTGCTCTACAATTGTTCTATGGTAAGTTTTTGTCCATCTTTTACGGTTTAGCAGTTATGCAAAATTCCGTATAATTGACACAAAATAAAGTAGTCTTCAGAGGCTATTCCCAGAAAATTCAAACTATACATTTTATTTGTCAGGTAAATATCTTTAATATACGATATTTTAATCAAAACCGTTAGAGCTATTTTTTTAGAAAATCAAAATTTTCGAAAAAATGTCCATGCAAAGTGTAATTTGGGGTGGGGGGATTTTTATCAAAATCTTCGGGTCGCATCCCTGTATAATACCAAACTTAAATACACACACAGGGAGCTTTTCCTGAAAATACTTTTTTTTATACAGGGGACCCTAAAAGATATATTTCTTGTGATATCTCGGCATCGAATTTTTTGCCGGAGTGCAATTCCTTCCCTATACACTATGTACATAATACGCATAGAGAAAGTAATAATAAAATGTACTAAGCACACTTCTGTTCTTCGTCACGGCCATCATCATAAGGATGGTCATCTTCACCTTTATATGCAGTGCTTGTGACCTGTTGCGATTAGAAAAAAATTAATACTACTTAATTGTGTCTTGTTTTCTTTCTATAGTGTTGGTTTTGTATCTGGAAGCTAATTTATAAATACATAATATTCAGTCCTGTATATATAATTTTGCTGATTATACTCTACTATTATTTTATTTCTTCGCTATTAAAACACCTCTTGCATTATATCTTTAGTCGGAATTCAATAAAAAGTGTAAAACTGGTTAAAGTCTTAGCTATTATTTAGAGATCAAGAAATAGAGATACAACTTAGTTAACCACATAATAGTTGTGAAATTTCTAAATATAAAAGGTGAAATAAGAAGTAAGAAATTAGGACAATTTTTAAGCAAAATAAAAGAGAAATGTCAAAGAAAAGCTAGATAGGAGAAAAAGTAGGTTAATGAGAGCGAAATTTAATCAAGAGGAGGAGAAAAAAGGTTACCAACAAGAAGGTCTGCGAGCCATACAAGTAACCTCAAATTAATGTAGCGCAGAGAAGGGTAAATGAAAATAGTTCACTGAATTTTGTGTTGAGGACCGGTAAATCAATTTTAAAATTATAGAATTTTATTACTTATTTTGCTATCGAAATTTGTCTCCACTTGACAAAAATGGACAAGGGGAAAAGAAAAGCATGGACAAAAGTTTGATATTTAATCACTTCACAGTTTACAATATTAGATAAAGCAACATTTCTTTCTTACCCCTCTACCAATTTTTGCTTTCTCTACACGTACTATGTACTAGTGTATAGAGAAGGTACTGCACTCCACCCAAAAATTCAATACCGAGATTTCACCGGAAATATATGTTTTGGGTCCCCCAGAATCCAGAAAAAGCATTTTTACAAAAATGTCCGTGTGTGTGTGCGTGTGTGAGTCTGTGTGTGTGTGTGTGTGTGTGTGTGTGTCTGTGTGTGGACAGCATAGCTCAAAAACGAAAAGTCCGTTAAAAACCAAATTTGGTATTTAGGTTTGGTATCTTCCAAGGATGCGACACGAAGATTTTCAAGAAAATCCCCCCACCTCTAACTACCCTTTACATTGAACTTTTTCGAATTTTTTTTAATTTCAGAAAAATGGCTGTAACGATTTTGATTATAATATCGTATGTTATAGATATTTACCTGACAAATAAAATGTATATCTTGAATTTTCTGGGAATTGCCTCTGAAGACTACTTTATTCTGGATGAATTTTACGGAATTTTTCATAATTGCTAAACCGTAAGGGATGGACAAAAACTTACCCCACAAAAAATGTATAGCACCTTAAAACACGCAGTTTAAGTTATATACATTTTTTCGTGGATATGATCGTTGTTTAAATATTCCTCGTTTTTTGTTGCACTTTTAAAAAACCTACTTTTCTCATACATGGATTTGTCAACTCCTGTCCATTCAATAAGAGGAACTTTAACCATATAGCAACCAGCATTTCACTATCACTTTAACCTATAGTACTCCCTTATTTCGCTCCTACTTACAAGCAAGCAAGTAATAAGACTATTTCTGCTAATTTTTTCTCGATTGGCATTAAGTAAATAGAATCATAAGCTTTTTAACAATAATTTTTACAGAGATGTAGAGAAAGCCATGTGAATGGAACACCTCAGATTTTTTTTAATTGTTTCATTTATATAGCCCCCTTAACTTTATTGGTCATATTGGGGGCTTTGACTAGTGAAGCAATTCATATTACTGTAGGTGTGCGACTTTAAGATAAAATCATTTTTATATTACTATACACACGCACATTCACTCTCACATTCATACTTCAGACTCTGTGGGGGAATTCCCCACCCCAGCCGGAAATCAAACCTGGGAGCTCAAGATGAGAAGGCCACTGGCCACTCAACCACGGAGGCAGTCTCTAACAATTTGGTTTAACCTAGCTCGTTAACAACATACTTTAAACAAACATGTATCCGCGGTAAACCTTATGGAGCAGAATTCTGCTCCTTTTTATTTTGTCATTTTATAAATAAGCTTCCGTACGTTTTAGGTTGGAAAAATTGCTTATCTTGTATCAAAACAAGTAAATAAAATATAAATCTAAAGCAGTGTAATAAATACAAGTACTAAAAATAATTACTTATATAATGCTAGATAACCACGTCTCCGTTACAGAACGGCGAGCAATCTGCAAGAAGTTCTCTGCTGATGTTAGGTAGAGGTCTTCGGCGAAAACAGGAAAAAGAAAGAGACAAAAAAAAAAAAAAAAACCTGAAACATCTATATCTAGTCTCGGGCAGGAAATACAAAACACGATGGGGCACAAGATGTTATCGCACAATGAGTGGGGGAGGAAGAGAGCACTGCGACGAGCTTGTGCAACAATGATATTATCTCTGTGCAGAAAACTCAACTCCAAGAATTAAAACTCGGCCGTGCTCTGAGATCAGTTTTCATTGTTAGCCTACCCACATACAAATAAATAACATAGGTGAGAGCTGAGTTAAAAAAAATCTGATGTGTTCCATTCACATGACTTTCTCTACGTCCCTGCAACAAATTATTGTTAAAAAGCTTATGCTAATATTTACTTCATCCAATGGAGAAAAAATAAGCAGAAATAGTCTTGTTACTTGCTTCCTTGTAAGTAAAAGCGAACTAAGGGTGTACCATAGGTTAAACTGAAGTCAAAAGCTGGTTGATATGGACTGAAGTTCCTTTGTTTGTATGGGCACCAGTTGACAAATTCCTGTATGAGAAAAGTATAAGTTTTTCAAGACTGAAACCAAAAACAAGGAATATCTCAAATACGATCAACGAAAAAAATGTGTATAACATAAATTGTATGTTTTAATGTGCTTTAAATGTTTTGTGTGGGAAGGTTTTGTGTATCTCTTACGGTTTAGCAGTTATGCAAAATTCCTGAAACATAAAGTAGTCTTCAGAGGCAATTCCCAGAAAATTCAAGATATACATTTTAATTGTCAGGTAGATATCTGTAATATTCGATATTTTAATCAAAATCGTTACAGCCATTTTTGAGAAAATCAAAATGTTCGTAAAAGTTCTATGTAAAGGGTAGTTGGGGGTGGGGGATTTTCTTGAAAATCTTGGTGTCACATCCTTGGAAGATACCAAACTTAAATACCGGATCTTTTCGTTTTGAGCTATGCTGTCCACAGACGCACACACACACACAGACACACACATACACACATTCTCACACACACACACACACACACACACACACACACACAAGGACCTTTTTCAAAAATTGTTGTTGTTTTTTTTTGGATTCAGGGGGATTCAAAGCATATTTCCGGTAAAATCTCAGTATAAAATTTTGGGTGCAATACAATACCTTCTCTATACACTATGTACATAGTGCGTGTAGAAAAAGTAATAAAAGCTATGTATGCTTTTCTCACATAATATGGGTAAATTTATTGTTTTAAGACAATCCTTCGGTGAAAATTCTACAGGCGTAATTTCTCTGAAGACGGAAGGATTCTAGACCACCCAAATGTGATGGGTTTAAAATGTTATAGAGAACAAACTAAATGTATGAAATTGGATAGGTAGATGTAGACTAAAAAATGTAATGCCATAGCCGGGATTTGAACCACAGATCTCCCGACGTTTAGCCAGTTGCTCTACCACTAAGCTACTATGACAACATGCCGGCATAGAGACCGGAAGATCGGTTGGTTCAAATCCTAGTTATGGCATTGAATTTTTCAGTCTGGCTCTACCTATCTCTATGCAGGTACGTTGCCATAGTAGCTCAGTGGTAGAGCAATCGACTAGAAACTTAGAGATTTGTGGTTCAAATCCCAGCTATGGCATTGCATTTTTCACTCGGACTCTTCTATCCAACTCCAACTCCTCTCCTACACATGGCCTCTGTGAAAAAACAATTAAACCAATACCAATACCAATATTTGGCTCTACCATAAATTCTGGGCTTTAAAGTACTTGCAACATTGTAAGTCGCCATTGGGGTTGTGATTTCAAAATACTTTGAGATACCTTGTGGTTTGCGCGGGAAACATGCGAGTCAGATGAGAAATTCAATGCTATGCTAGGATTTTTGCCATGATAGCTCAGTGGTAGAACAACCGGCTAGAGACCGGGAGATCCATGGTTTAAATACCGGCTAATTAAATTAAATTAATAAATATATGAAAATTATTAACAACATGTAGGTATAACAATAATTAACTACTATTTTTAATGTGACCTCAAATTTAACGCCATTTCTGCATAAAATGTATTTTGAGTACATTAACGTGGATGGCAGCTTAGTGTTTTTAATTTAGTTATAATACATATCCGCGTATCTCAAGAATTACAATGGCTAGAAATATGACTCTTGATAATCGATTTTTACTATTTATAGCAGAGAAAGTAGATATGTTGTTATACTCCACCCACAAAATTCATACCGAGACTTCGCCGTAAACATTTATTTTGAGAGCACTTGAAACCAAAAGAGGTATTTTACTTTCACTAGATTATGTGCAATGTATCTACCTAGAGAAAAAAATGATACCGAGATTTCCCTAAAAATATGCTTTGAGGTTCTGTGAATAAAAAAAAATCATTTTCAGAATAATGTCTGTGGGAGCGTGTATCGCTATATATCTGTGGAAAAACAAAATATTTGTAAATACCAAACTTGCTATTTAAGTGTAGCATCTTCCAAGCATGAGATACGAAAATTTTTAGGAAAATCCGTCAACAAAATGTTCCCTTAACATGGAATATTTTTTGAAATTATCGATTTCTCAAAACTTACTCTTAACGATTTTGATTAAAATTCTTAAATTAAATATACTTACTTGGCATATAAAATGTATATCCTGAATTTTTTTGGAGTAGCTCCTGAACTCCTTCATTTGGAATGAAGATCTCGCTAAAACACATAGGTTATGCAATATACCGATTTTTTTGTAGATCTAACCATTTCCGAGATATTGCTTGTTATTTGTCTTAAAATTTACAATACTTAAAGTTTTTTCACCCTGATTATTTTAAGAGAATCCTTATGTTCTGATGAGTTACTCGTAGTAAATACACCTAAACTTAAATTATATGCAACTCAGTTTATTGTCACCTTATTGTTATATTTTGGGCATTTTTTATTAAATCGACACAGCAAATACTTTCTTTAATTTCTCTATAGCACTGTTCATATAGCAGATGTAGAAGGTATTGTATTCCATTTGATTTCGAGATTTAACCAGAAATATACATAGGTTTTGAGATTCCCTTAAAAAATATTTAGAAAATGATTCCTTTGTGTGTTTGGGTTTGTGTGAGCGTCTGTGGATAGCATAGCTCAGAAACAAAAAGATGTCCTTTCAAGGATATGGCATGAAGATTTTAAAGAAATTCCCCCATTCCAAACTACCAATTACATGGACTTTTTTGTTGTTGAAATTTTGGTTTTTCTCAGAAACGGCTATAATAATTTTGATTAAAATATATAAATTATAAATGAAATGTATATCGTCAATTTTATAATAATAGCTTCTGGACACCTATTGTTCAGGATTGAATTGTGCATAACTGGCAAACCGTAAAATATAGACAAAACTTACTAAACAAAAATTTAGATCTCATTAAACACACACAATTCATGTCATATTTAATTTTTGTAGAGTTAGCCGTTTGGACATATTCCTTGTTATTGGTTTAAATTTTAAGCTATTTAAAACTTTCCTCCAACAGAGGCCATTTTTGTTTCATCTGTCTTTTGTTTTACTCTTGGCCGTGCAAAGTGAACCGAATATCAAGTGTCTTGCCTTATTTCCCTTCTAGAAGGAAGTAATTTATCTATTTCTGGTAATGTTTACTTTTTGATCACCACGGTGTAAATAAAGGAATAATCTATTATTTTATGTAGCTTAAGGTCCTTTAACCTGGTTGTCCTTTAATGAATGAAATTGGTGAAATGATGCTCACATAATCAGGTCCATGGAGCTTAAAGTTACTCGACATTCGTCTTCTCAGGACAAGAGAAAACCCCGAAAAAACTTATCCGGGTAACGCACCCGAGGCGATATTCGAACACTCGACCTTTTGAATGTGAGGCAGACACGCTGCCACCACACCACCCAGGTGGGTTAGAATAATCTATTGTGACAATAGTTAATAAAGAAATTCATGTGAATGGAGCATCAATTTTTTAAGATACGGTATTCATTTGTAATAACATAACCTGCTTTTCTAAGATAGTGGAAGTATTATACATATCCATGCTTCCATGGGTTTTATTAGGCTTTTCTTCAAGTATTTCAATGCCTTATATTCTAAAATGTATTTCTCTGAAACAATCAGTTCTTCCATTTTATCAACTTGTAGAAAACATGTTGCAGCACTTGGTCTTTCGATACTTTTTCGCTATCTGGCGGTTTTTAGACACTACGGCAGATTGTGTATTTGTTGTTTGCATTTTGCGAAAATCCTAGGTACATCATGAAAAGCCATGGTGTATAGCATAAGGTTACACCATGTGTCTAACAAATTTCGAGATTTCTTGTGGAACCACGGTCCAACATGTATTTTCACATTTTTTTCAGCATATTGCGGCTTTTATGATTTGCCTAGGATTTTCGCGAAATGATGGATTCAGTAAAGAGGAGAGAGAAAAAGAGAAAAATCAATGAACCAAAGAGCTATGCATTTTGAGGTGACCTTCATTAACATTGCTGAGTGATAGAATAACTTGATTGATTTGGGATTAGTTTACAAAGGAACAATTTAAAGCCAAAAACTGTTAAGATTTCTTCCTTTTTGTAATTTAGGTACAGAATACTGAGCATGTTGTTCAAATATGGATGTTTCGAAACCTAGAATTAATGAAAAAATAGGAAAATTTTTCAAAACGCTCGCAACATAGTGGTATAAAACATGCGCGCATGCCTTTTATTTAGTTGCCCCCGGATAACTTTTTTCAGGTTTTTCCTTCTCTGGGAAGGTAAATTTTGTGTAATTTTAAACACTATAGACCTCGTGCTCATTTTAAAATCTTTTCAGCTATTTCAATCTTGTTGGCGATATAAGTATATACTCAAATTTTAATATGTAAATGATGCACAATTTAATACTGGAAATAAAAGATAGTTAATCCTCACTATATAAAATAACACAAGAAGAAATTAAAATAACACGACTTATAAATAATAATGACGTTCAATCCAAAAAAAAAAAAAAAAAGTTTATCAGTAATAAGAATTATAGCATTCCTGGTGTCGTAAATTTTCGAGGTTCTCACGGGTTTTCTGTCAGGTGTAGATATGGTGAGGCACTAACTTTACGGAGCGAATCGCACGTAGCTCACAAACTTATGTACTCATATTAATAAGACCACATCAGTCCAATTCATTCAGTACCCCTGAAGACGGGAACAATGTAAGTTCCCGAAACATTGGTGTCTCACCATATCTACACCTGAGTGGAAGCCCGAGAGAACCTCAAAGGAAGTTTATCAGGTTAAATGACGTTAAACTGAAAAAGAAGTGTTGACACAAGATCAAATATTCATTTTTGATTGTATAAAAGAAATAATTGAACATTGTTGTTATAAAACTAAAAAAATATTGGTGACACTTTCCTAGATTCAAACATTTATCTGACAGTTTTTTATTACTGTACTATCACACTTACTTATAATTGCTCTTTTGCTGGCTTTACTAATTTTAGTTTTATAAAATGTGATTCTAAGAATTTCCTTTAGTGAAGCCTTTTACATCCGTTTGATACATTCAGCTGAGTTATTACGCCGTTTCAAAATGTGTGCATTTTTGACCAGAGTTTATTCAGTATATTCTCCCCACTCTGCAATTCTCATCTTGATAATTCTCTCACTATTGAAAGCAAACGCACGAGAGACAGAGAAAGAGATCTCTGCTTATGATTAATTTTTATTCGTTCATTTCGCTAAAGTATATCATCATAAATTTATGTTATCTCTTCCTGAATGTAATGCTCTAGGGCGCACAATCTCATGATCTCTGTAGACTATATGTAGCGGTTTGAAATCATCACATACTGCGGCGAGAACTGCCACCTACTAACACTAGAAACACACATCATAGAACATATCTCTGTCCATCTTATTGGGCATTCTTCGGATATATGGGACTCGGAGCAATAAACCCTGTGAGAAAATAGAGTTAGTCAACTTGTGCAACACAAGGCCTGCCTAAGGCAATTATTTGTACGGACGTTATGGAGAAATGCCCAAAGAATCAGTTTACTACTTTCTCTACACGTACTCTGTACATAGTGTATAAAAAGTTATTGTATTCCACCCAAAAATTTGATGTTGAGATCTCACCGGAAATATATGTTTTGGGGTTCCCTTTTTAGCAAAAGGTCCGTGTTTATGTGTGCGTGTGTCTGTGGACAGCATATCTCAAAAACAAAAGACCTTAAATACAACATTTTAGTGTCCCCCCCACTACAACTACCCTTTACTTAGAAAACTTTTCGAAAGTTGCTGTAACGATTTTGATTTGAATACCACACAATACCATCACAAATAAAATGTATATGTTGAATTTTCTGAGAATAGCCTCTGTAGGCATCTTTATTCTGGATGGATTTTGTCCATAAGGGATGGACAAAAGCTACTTAACAAAAAATGTAGAGCTAGTCAAAACACACAATTTATATTGTGGATTTAGCTGTTTTTGAGATATTCCTTTTATTTGGATTCAGTTTTAGAATACTTAAACATTTCTCTTGCGGGACTTTGTCAACTTCTGCCTACAAAAAGAAATGGATTTCAATCCCATATCAACCACATTTTAAAACATTTAAGTGCCAGTTTAGGCTTCATTATTTCCCTTCTACTCGTACTTACAAAGAACTAAGTAATACGGTCATTTCTGCTAATGTTGATCTCGATTAGCATGAAGTAGATATAAGAATAAGCTTTTAACAATAATATGTGACTGAGATGTAGAGATAGTTATGTGAATGAAACACATCAGATTTTTTTTTACTTTTCTCTACCACTTAACTACATTAGAGGAATGTTATATACAATCCAAAAGCTCAATGTCAAGAGTTCAGCGAAATTTCGCGTTTTGGTTTCATAAATGCAAATATATTCTTTGAAAACGTAGCCGCGAGCCCGTTGTCCACAGAGGATGTATGTGTACGTGCACGTACGTTTGTGTGTCTTTATAGTATAAATAAATATTACATTTGGGATGAATACCTCAGTTAATTCATCATCTTCCAAGGATACGACAGAAAGATGTTCAAGAAAATTCTCGTACTCCAAACTGCACATTTTATGTAAGTATATTAATTTTTGATTTTCTCAAAATGAGAAATGTAATATTCCATGTAATTAAGATTCTTGGATACTAAAATGAAATTTATATTTTGAATTTATGGCCAATATCTTGTGGTGAACTCTCATTCAGAATAGATTTATATTTGTACTCGGTGGCGCAGGAAAAACTACACTTGGACTCATTGTTACCTATTTTGCCTTTTATCTGTAGGACAAGGTGTATGTAAATAACTTGAAATTATTAGACTTAGAAGACTTGAAGAACAGCATTAGTAATGGTATTTTGAGAATTGATGGAATAGAGTTACGCAAAGTGTGTAAAATCATGTTAGGGCGCAAGCAAAAGTCCACTGAAATATAAGAAGGTCATTCATCACCTAATGAAATGTTATGCTAAGGCAATTCAGTAAATGTAGACTATTGATTACCTTATTTGTTATTTATTGATTTTATAATGATTACATATTATTTTGTCTTGGAAGGCAACAACTCGTGTTTGGTGGACGAGATCTCTGTACTCGGGGCCGATTTTTGGGCGCTTCACTGTATAATTGGCGCACCGTAAAATATAGCAAAATGTACTGTGTAAAAACAAGGAAATTTAATCCATTCTAATGATTTTAGCATTACTAATATGGCATAGTGACTTCTGTTAAATTTTCTTGAATTCAATGGAATTACAAGCTGTGGAAATAGTTAGAAAAAGGCTTATAAGGAAAAGTATATGACAATTGTGCATTATTACCGTTATTTTTAATGTACACACGAAAATACTAAATGAAGTTATTATTGAACAAATAGATATACGTAAAAAATACAAGAACTTAAAAATGAACATACTCCGATTTGTGGATTACATTACAATTTTACTGGAAAACAGAACAGCTTTAGCTATATGTTTATCAGTAAATTTTAAAACTTACTAACATAAATTATCACCTAATATTAACGAATCGAAAAAAAAACGCTATTTGAGGTGAAAAAATAATGAAACACAAATTATATTAAAAGGAAAATTACTAGAAGAATCGGAAGAGCTTCAATTCCTAGGTATCAAACCATCCGATGGAAGAAGCTAAACAGAAATTTTTAATTGTATATATATACAAGGTGGTTCACCTGTCCCTTATTCTCTGGTTTTATGCAACCCGCAGATTACAATCTAACCTAAAAACATCGTTCCCGAGACCCATCTCCTACATACATTATAGACTTTGGCCCTACAAGTTGTAGCTGTGGAGTGAACAGTAACGTATTTGGTTAACGCGCGGTATTAGTATGCGTTCAAGATGCTTGATTCAAGTTCGAATCTTACCAAAACATTGAAAATTGTTTTCCCCGCTTTCTTTCTTCCTGATTTTGACACACAGCTAAATGGGATATCGGAACATTTTTAACCCGCTTTTTTGTTTATTTTAGTTGTTATCTTTATATTTATTCTAACTTAATCAGTCCAGCTACAGGAATACTAATGAAAATGAACATTCTGAGGCCTATTCATTCTGTTTCTTCTAAATATGCAGACATTATTACAATGTTTTAAAAATAACACAGGTATCTCAAATAATACTACAGAACCAGCCCCATTTCCAGGGTATCTCTAAAACGAAAAATCTTATGTGTACCATTCACATGACTTTCTCTACATCTCTGCAACAAATTATTCTTAAAAAGCTTATACTTCTATTTACTTCATGCTAATCAGAAACAAATAGCAGAAATAGTCTTATTACCTGTTTCCTTGTAAGTATAAGCGAAATAAGAGAGTACCATAGGTTAAAGTGATAGTCAAAAGCTGGTTGCTATGCGACTGAAGTTCCTTTGTTTGTATGGACAGCAGTCGACAAATTCCTGTATGAGAAAAGTATGTTTTTCAAAGCAGAAACCAAAAACAAGAAATGTCTCTTAAACGATGAATTCCACGAAAAAATTTATATATCATAGATTGTGTTTTAACGTGTTCTACATTTTTTGTGTGATAAGTTTTTGTCCATCTGTTACGGTTTAGCAGTTATTCAAAATTCCGTAAAATTCACCCAGAATAAAGTAGTCTTCAGAGGCTATTCCCAGAAAATTCAAGATATACATTTTATTTGTGAGGTAAATATCTTTAATATACGGTATTCTAATCAAAATCGTTAGAGCAATTTTTGATAAAATCAAAATTTTCGAAAAAAGTTCCATGTAAAGGGTGGTTGCGGGTGGGGGGATTTTTCTCAAAATCTTTGTGTCGCATCCCTGGAAGATACTAAGCTTAAATACCAAGTTTGGTATTTTACCAACTTTTCGTTTTTGAGCTATCGTGTTCACAGACACAAGGACACACGAACACACAAACACACGCACACGGACCTTTTTTCCGAAAATGCTATTTTTAGATAAAGGGGAACCTAAAACATATACTTGTGATGAAATCCTGGTATTGAATTTTTGGGTGGAGTGCAATCCCTTCTCTATATACTGTATACATAGTGCGTATAGAGAAAGTAAAAATACACAAAGTACGTATGCGACGATCACAAACTGTGCCAAATACGTAGGTATGCAAAAATGCTTTTGATTTGAAAAGAAAATCAGGTTTAATCTCCATAACTTAATAAACTTCTCAATATCCACTAGATAAAGTGTTTCCGTAATGAAAGTTAATGATGAAACTTTTTCATTTAGCGCTGCAGCTTGCCGAAATGATGACCACCTTCGTCATCGTTCGTCGATTCAGAGTTGTGCGCAATGTGACAATGACAGTATGGTATAGCACATACCTATACAGTTAGTTCGTGCATTTGTATCTAATGGGGTATGTCTATACCTAAAGTGTTTTCCGGTACAGCTGCCAAAATTTTGTAGAGAACATTCTGTAACTACGAAGAACATTCGATAACATGTTAGGTGTTCTAATATTTTGAAATTGTTTTTATTAACTTATACTTAAAGTATTGGTGAAATTTCTTTTTCAAAATAATTTGAAAGGTAATTAAAGATCGAAGACTGCAGAACACGTAAAATGAACTGTCATTTGTTCTTCATTCGTATATATTTTTTTGTTTTCACCTAAAATAAATAGAGTAACAAATACTGAAGTAACTTTGCACCTCGATGGATAATGCATAAAGAAGAAAAAAAAGTGTATGCAGACTGTTGGAGTTGAACCCTGACTCACTGGTGACGATGAGGAAACATGCAAATAGCTACAATTATTACGGCCACTTGCTGCGTTAAAACTTGTATGTATAGTGTCCCACATGTCTCCCTCTCCGCATCTCATCTCTTTATAACTGTGTGTGACTCCTTTTTGTAGCTCAAGCCGTTCGTTTAGCCTTCATTCATTATAATTTACGTTACAGAACTTATGACAGCGATCCTATTGCTATAACATGTACTGTAACAGGAGTTATTGGGCGTAACTATGGACTAACTATTGCTGCTAAGGTCTATTTTCCAATGAAAAGCAGCCTAGATTTGCATGGTTAACAAATGAGGGACAAGCACGGTATTTTCGACTTTATGAAGTGATGCCTATCTCCAAAAATAATAAGGAACAGGTGAACCACCTTGTACATAAAACTTTACGTTCCATAAGATTATGGAGCATAATGTTATATGACTGCTAAACTTGGTACTAAAACACAAGAATATAAGCATGTGAAACATAATGCTACAGGAGAAACGCTGAAATTTTGTTAGACTGATTCAAGTTAATGAAGAAATTTAGACACAACTAAAGAAAAATGAGAAATTTGGAAGTGCATAAGAAAATAGAAAACATTTATTAAGTCAGCAGAGTATTTTGAAAAGTATAATCCAAGAACACAAAGAAAGAGTAAGACAATGAAACAGTGAACAAATTAAGAGTGGCATAACTTGCAGAATGTGTGTATGAAGAATTTGAAAGGAAGGCAGAGAGAAAATCAAAATGGGGAATAGCTGCAAACCAAACCAAGAGTTGCCTGGTACTGTGATTTTGCTGAACATGTTAGCGTTTGATGGTAAATCGGATCGTACCATAATTTTCCTTGGTGCCTTTCTGGTACACCATACCAGACGAGTAAGAAATGGCAAAACCAACTGGGCAATCCCCCTTTATCCCGCAACCCCACTCGACGATGCATCAGACAAGGTTGACTTGTATAAGCAGTGTTATTTTGTTCACCATGTGTGTGAATTACCTTGGCATTAGAACTTCAGTATAAAGTGCAAAGAAAAGATTAATCTAATTTTGTGTTACCCTGTGAGAACTGGCTTATTGTTCAACCACAAAGTCATTTGTTGCAAATTACGTTTCATGTCCATCACCTTCCCTCCTGTACGTGGTCTCTCAAATACACTTTTAAGTCAACGAAAAAAAAAAAAGGTCTTACGATAAGTATTTCCAGGCGCCTTTTAGTGTACAACGTCTTAATTAAGACAATATAATTTAGGAAACTTTGAATTAACAGTTTAATAGTAAATAGAGAACCTATATTTGAAGAAGTATATGAAGTCAGGCATGTGGATTCCAAAGGCACAGCTGTTGAAGAGCCATGGAGAATTTATCATATTTTATTTCCAAACCTAGTTAGTATACTACATGTTATTACAGCTACCAACATTGTTAGGCATTTCGAAACTAGTTCATGTATCTAAATTCTAAATTTCCTTATGTGTAGGGTGTTTTGACCGTTGAAAGTGATGATAGAAGCGTTAGTAACTGTGAATGTTAGTTCATAACTCGGTAATTAGATATTCATTTGTTTTATAGAGCAAATAAAACATGCTCTAGAAACTAACAAACATACGTCCACATTATTCAAACAACTGTATTTCTGTGTTTGTGCACTTCAAATATGTATAAGCCCCTGCAGGCAGGACGCTCTATTTTATTCCGTTTGGTATAATTATTACGTGTTCTTGTTTGGTTCTTTTATATTCAAACTGGTTCAAGGAATTTGTTTTTTCAAGATCATTTCGTTTACGCAAGTATGAACATTTTATATTAATGTTCGTCTTATTACTTTCCCTACACGCACTATATGCATAGTGTACACAGAAGGTATTGCACTTCAACCAAAAATTCAATACCGGAAACTATGTTTTAGGGTCCCTAATATTAAAAAAAGAACATTTTCACAAAAAGGTCCGTGTATGTGTGTGTGTCCGTGTGTCTTTGACCACGAGAACTCAAAAACGAAAAGTCGCTAAAATACCAAAACTTGGTATTTAAGTTCAGTATCTTTCGGAGATACGACACGAAGATTTTGAGAAAGATCTCCCCACCCCAAACTACCCTTTACATGGAAACAATTTCAAAAATTGTGATTTTCTTAAGAATGGCTTTAACGATTTTGATTAAAATGTCGTATATTAAAGATATTTAGCAGATAAATAAAATGTATATTTTGAATTTTCTGGGAATAATCTCTTAAGACTACTTTATTTTGGATCAATTTTACGGAATTTTGCATAACTGCTAAAGTGTAAGAGATGAAGAAACACCTACCACACAAAAGATGTAGAGCAGGTTAAAACACACAATTTAAGTAATATACATTTTTTCGTGGAGTTGTTCGTTTTTTATATATTCCTTGTTTTTTGGTTTAAGCTTTGAAAAACTTGTACTTTTCTCATACAGGAGAAAAGTAAAAACAAAGTAACTCCATACAAACAAAGCAACCTCAGTCACACAGCAACCAGCTTTTGACTATAAATTTAACCTATAGTACTCCCTTACTTCTCTTCTACTTAGAAGGAAGCAAGTAATAAGACCATTCTGCTAATGTTTTCTCGATTAGTATTAAGTAAATAGACGCACAAGCTTTTTAACAATAGTTTGTTGCAGAGATGAGGAGAAAGTCATGTGAATGGAACACATCAGATTTTTTTTTTACTTTCTCTACTTATTGCATTCCACCAACAAATGTTATACAGAAATTTCACCGGAAGTATACTTTTTAGGGTACATTCAATAAAAACAATTTAAAAACGTGTGTGTGTATGTGTATGACCGTGAGTCTGTGAACAGTATAACTCCAAAACGAAACATTGGTTAATTATCATACTTGATATTTAAGGATGTGACACGAATGCTTTCAAAAAGCATTCCCCAATCCAAACTCCCCTAAAATGGTAAAGAAGTGAACATATTGTGACAATGCCGCCCAAGCGTGCTTAGTACCTTGGACACGCTAGAAGACTGTGTGGTTCCAGCTTTACGCAGTTTTTTGCATGCAGAGAGATGGCGGATGATTCGAGACAACGGAATCAGCTCTTTTAAACTCTGGATATACAAGATATGAGCACCTGATTGATTCTATATCGTTCCGGAATGATCTTGGTTGCAATATCATGCATTATTCCTCTTTATACTGGCCTGTTGTGATGTAGAGCTCTTGCTTCTTCCGAGATAAATAAAGTTCCTAATTCCCAAAGGGGGTACAATCCCATTACAAAATAAAAAAAAATCGTGTAATCTGCCCTGTTCCGAAATTGCAAAAAAAAAACAAAAAAAAAAAAAAAACAACAAAAAGAAAAACGTGTGACCCTCTCTAACATTCACTGCGACACGCGGCTACAAGAACTGGAATGTGAGACGTCGGAGTTGGAGACCGGTGTACACAAGCCGAAGTGTGCCACAGATGTAACCAGAACCTTCAAGTATGCGCGTCCCGTTGCTTCTCGAGTGTTCTATTTCTAGAAATTTCCAGAAAGCTTTTGAGGACACTTTCCCCTTGTAAAATCAGGGAAAATACGACATGTGTTGTACTGTAATTTGAACTGAGTCTGAATGACTGCAGTGTTATCGCGCAGAGGGACGCGAAGCATAGACGCCATGATGCTATAAGCTGTAAACTGTCTTTGCGTCGAGTGAACTTAATTATTTATTTGTAATTAATTGTTTAGTCAGTTAAGATATTTCTACAATTATGATTTTCTAAAAAAAAAAAAATTATCGATTCCTATTAAAGTTTTATTATTAATTCATTATTAAAGGTACTTAGATAACTCTCTTTCTCTCTCTCTCTCTTTTGTGTAGCTTAACGTCCTTTAACCTGGTTGGTCATATCGGACGATGACTGAAATTGGTGAAATGATGCTCAAAGATCTCGGGGTCCATGGCGCTTAAAGTTACTCGACATTCGTCTCATTAGGATAAGGGAAAACCCCGAAAAAAACCTTATTCAGCTAACTCACCCTAAGCGAAATTTGAACTCAGGAGCTGTTGAATGTGAGGCAGACACGCTACCACCACACTATCCAGGTGGGCTGTTTCTCATTTTATTTTATCAATTAATGAGACAATAACAGTTTAAGACAAAGTTTTAAAATGTGCACTAAAATTCAGAAAGGCTACGTGTGAGCAGATACACATCATTGAGACCGGTATATATTCATACATTCACAGGAGACAAAAAATTCTACGTTACCCTGATGATCACTGTTATTCTTTATGCGTACGCCACTGTGCCGGGGAAAGAAAGCCCATTTTGGGACGCAACCGGGATGGAATATTCAGTTCTTTTTATATTTCCTTTCTCTTCTCTCCCATTTCCGACTTTTTGCACGGCTCTCTGGTCACCAGTGCTGTTGTTTCTGTCTGCTGGATTCCACTGAATTATGGACTTTTTCTGCAGCCATGGTCACGTCACTCAAACGACTGTGCGGCACGAATGAAATGCAATGTGTGTTGTTCTGAACCGGAGTTTGATTCTGAAAACACCAATCGATTGACAGCAACTGTTATCTCTTGTTCGCAGGGATACACACATCGCGCTGTCAATGTATTTCAGGTGCAAAACATGAGATATTGTGCCTCAATACAGATAGCATGGAATGTGTCTTATATTGTTCTACATGAAACCCCACAAAAAGTACATATGTTATTCTACTACTACTGCTACTACTGCTGCTACTACTACTACTACTACTACTACTACTGCTACTGCTACTGCTACTACTACTACTGCTGCTGCTACTACTACTACTACTACTGCTACTGCTACTGCCACTACTACTACTACTGCTACTGCCACTACTACTACTACTGCTACTGCTACTACTACTGCTACTGCTACTGCTACTGCTACTACTGCTCCTACTACTGCCACTACTACTGCTACTACTACTACTACTGCTGCTGCCACTACTACTACTACTGCTGCTGCTGCTACTAATGCCACTACTACTGCTACTGCTACTGCTACTGCTACTGCTACTACTGCTCCTACTACTGCCACTACTACTGCTCCTACTACTGCCACTACTACTGCTACTACTACTGCCACTACTACTACTACTACTACTACTACTACTACTGCTACTACTACTGCCACCACTACTGCTACTGCTACTGCTACTGCTACTACTACTACTGCTACTACTGCCACTACTACTGCTACTACTACTACTGCTACTACTACTACTGCTACTGCTACTGCTACTGCTACTGCTACTGCTACTACTACTGCTACTACTACTGCCACTACTACTGCTACTACTGCTACTGCTACTGCTACTACTACTACTACTACTGCTACTGCTACTGCTACTACTACTGCCACTACTACTGCTACTACTACTACTACTGCTACTGCTACTACTACTGCTACTACTACTACTGCTACTGCTACTGTTACTACTACTACTACTACTACTACTACTACTACTACTGCTACTGCTACTGCTACTGCCACTACTACTACTACTGCTACTACTACTGCTGCTACTACTGCTACTGCTGCTGCCACTACTACTACTACTACTGCTGCTGCTGCTGCTGCTACTACTACTGCTACTGCTACTGCTACTGCTGCTGCTACTACTACTGCTGCTGCTAATACTACTGCTGCTGCTACTGCTACTGCTGCTGCTACTGCTACTGCTGCTGCCACTACTACTACTACTGCTGCTGCCACTACTACTACTGCTGCTGCTGCTACTACTACTACTGCCACTACTACTACTACTACTACTACTACTGCTACTGCTACTGCCACTACTACTACTACTGCTACTATTACTACTACTGCTACTGCTACTACTACTTCTACTGCTACTACTACTTCTACTGCTACTGCTACTACTACTACTGCTACTACTACTACTACTACTGCTACTACTACTACTGCTACTACTACTACTGCTACTACTAATGCTGCTGCTGCTACGATGACTACGATGACGACTACGATTAGAATTGGATCAGTAATGGAGAGGTGAATTGGATCAGTAATGGAGAGGTGAATTAAGTAAAAATAAACAAAGGACTTCCCTCCCTAAAAAGAATGTTTTGCCCAAAATTCAAACTTTTAGGAATAAGGAAAAACATTGGTCCTATTTATATACTACGACGACGACTACGACGACTACGATGACAACTACGACGACGACTACGATGACAACTACGACGACGACTACGATGACGACTACGACGACTACGATGACGACTACGACGACTACGATGACGACTACGATGACGACTACGACGACTACTACGACTACGACTACGATGACGACAACGACGATGACTATGATGGTGATTACGACGATGACGTCTACGACGACTACTACGACCACAATGACGACTACGACGACTATGATGGCGACTACGACGATGACTACGACGACTACGACGACGACTATGATGGTGACTACGACGATGACGACTACGACGACTACTACGACTACGACGACTATGATGGTGACTACGACGATGACGACTACGACGATGACGACTACGACGACTACTACGACGATGACGACTACGACGACGACTATGATGGTGACTACGACGATGACGACTACGACGATGACGACTACGACGACTACTACGACAACGACAACTAATACTACGACGACTACGACTATGATTACTACTACTACTACTACTACTACTACTACTACGACTACCACCACCACCACCACCACCACCACCACTACTATTACTTCTGCTGCTGCTGCTGCTAATTCCCCCACTAACATTACCAACACCACCGCCACTACTATAGCTTCTGCCAACATCCTAGTGTAGTTTAGATTAGATTAGATTAGAAAGCATTCTGTAGGTTCGGTTAGGCTAAGAAGCCACTGAACATAGAACTTGTCAACTTGTAGTTAAATTACGGAGAGACAGAATTAGGAACGACCTAATTAGAGGACGAACATAAAATATAAATATATATATATATATATATATATATATATATTATGTAAATTATTATTACCACCTGTTAATCCATGGGAATAATTTCAGAAATTGTGTTATTGAACATTTCCAAAGGAAATTACCGGATAATACGGGGTTTCAAGCGATAGTAAAGTCATTTAAGAGTTGGATTCATGTGGTGTCATTGAAATTCCGTTCTCTTAGCAGAGAACGGAATTTTTATTTGACAATTGCAAATTATATTTGGCATTAAACCACCGGTTTTTAATTAAAATCGCGAGCAAATTTTGAGAACATTTAAAGCTTTAAAACCTTTACACGTAACGGGTAATTTGGGGGTCGGGATTCTCTTGAATTTAAATACAAATATGATATTTAACCGCCTTTTCGTTTCTGGGTTTATGGTATTCTCAGATTTCTTTTGATTCAGAGGTTCCCACAACGTGTATTTACGGTGCAATTTTTATATCGGATTTTTGGGGGTATACAATACTTCCACAGCTTGTGTAAATCGTCCCGACACTCTCCCACTGCTGAAGCATGGATGCGCACACCAGTCCACTTGCATAATAAAATAGATGGGTTAATGCCCCACCTGCTGCGTGTGCTCTTACGTTACTCTCACCAACATTTCTGGTTTCTCCTCTCTTGAGCATATGGAATGTCAAAAGCCTTTGATGCAAGCTGTAAGCTATACTAAACGTAAGCAGTAAAGAAAGCAAAACTCAACATTTAGGTCTGTATGGTTTTAGATTCACACGAAATAGTGTTGATTTTAAATTTAAACCATAATAAACTGATTGCTCGTTGACTAGTATTATTTACAGATTCTCAAGGTGCGGCTTACTCTTTGTTGTTTTAAGAATTACCTATTTTTATTGTGATGTGCTTTGTTATGTACTTTCTCTGCATTTGTGTAACAAAGTTTTGTTATTCTCTATCTGTTTCATGTTAATCGAGAGAAGCATAAACAAACGATCTTATTACTCCTTATAGGTAGAAGGGAAATACCGGAATACACAAGGTTAAACTAACCATCTTTTTTTTAAAATATGGGTGCTATGGGGTTGAAGTCCGCTTCTGTGCGAGGCCAGCAGTTGACAAGTTCCCGTATGAGACACTTTTTTTTAAAACTGAAATTAATGGCAAGGAATATCTTGTAAACGTCAACTCCACGAAAAAAATGAATATGAGAGAAATTATGTGTTTTAACGAGATGTATTTTTTTGTGAATTAATTCTTGTCTGTCTTGGTTTACTAGTTTTGCAGAATGAACAGGTATGCATAGGTTATTCCCAGAAAAGAAAATAAACAAATTATTTTGTCATATTAATATCTTAAATGTAAGCGATTTTAATCGAAATCATAAGAACATTTCTGAGAAAATCAACATTTTCGAGAATTTTTCCATATAAAGGGTAGTTGGGGGTGGCATCCATGGAAGATACCGAAGTTAAATACCATGTTTGGTATTAAACGGACTTTTCGTTTCATATATGCTGCCCCCCACACACATATTAACAGACACACACGGACATTTTTCGAAAACTCCTTCTTTTGGATTCAGGGGTCTCGAAATATATATTTCCGGTGAAATATCGGTATTAAATTATTTGGTGCAATACAATTCCTTCTTTATACACTATGTATATAGTACATGTAGAGAAAGTAAAAAGGAAAAAATCCCTAAACTAATATATCAATGGAAAGTGAAAGTATGAAGTTAACGTGATAGAACATTCACAGCTCCACTTTACAGCTGGTACTTTTTTATTTATTTATTATTTAACAGCCAGACAACTTTATATTTGTCACCTAGAGTCTACGTAAATGCTGAAGATCCTAAGAGACAGACGTGGGCTTCTCCAATTCCCAGTTTATTATTCAGATAAAGTTCTGGAAGGCCAGTAGATTCTCTGCGTCCCTTTGGGTACCAGCAGTATCCAAAATATGTGCAAAATATGATCAAAGTTGTTGTATCCGTCGGCTGCTTAAACTAATTTCCAAGGCCAAACAGTTTTCCAGGGGAGACCTTTTATCCCAAAACGGATGTTCATCGATATGAGTCATCCACTATAACAAATACTGCTCTCAAATTTCATTTTCAGCATGAGTACCTGCAGCTATAGAAACTCCTTAGTGTGGTAATAAATAACTGAATACTAATATATAAATCCATCTAAACATAAAAAAATTCTAATTGCATATAGTTTAATGTTAAAATCAGTTTACAACTATCGTCAGTTAAGGAGAATCAAATGGAAGGCAAACTGTATTAATAATCTCCTTTATGTTAAAATATTAACTCGTTTCTTATGTAAAATTCAAGATGGATAAAAGACTTCCCTTTTGAATATGGGTTTGAACCAATTAGATGGTCATTCTTACCTTTCTGCCGTACCAAATAGAATGACAGTACATTTTGTTTTTAAGTTTTCTAAAATTGTAATACAGCAACATAACTATTGATCAATAAAGTAAATAATACTGTACAAACGAATGCACTAGAATGAAACAAAAGAAATGAAACGGAAATAGGGTTTATAATTTAGTAATTGAAACTAAACCAGAGGGAAAAACTGCCAAGGATTTTGTTGAAAAACTCGTATATCCAGGATCAAATAGTGGAACATTCTGATTCGAGTAACCGGATAGATCAGTGTTATTGATACTTCTGTTTCACATGATATCAATAGTAAAGTTATTGGAAAAATATAATGAATTTTGTTGGCGTGAAAGCTATGCTATGAGTGGAATTAATTTGTTATGATTGTGTAATGAGGGTGCTTAAAATTAACAGATTATCTACATTATTGCAAATTCTGAATACACTCTTCATAATGTATTAGGCATATTAAAATATTACTCTAGCTAAACCATAATATTAATATACAATAAAAGATTTGCATATATGCTTTTGCCAGTAGTATACTAATTTTATGGAAGTAAGGGTAAACAGTAATATTTTTGCAAATAATTTGTACTCTTAATAAATTAATTACATTTTACGGACATTTCTGCAGCAAATTAGGACAGCTGTTTCGAGATCAGTATTAGTACTGACTAACTGGTTAAATTAAGCCAATATATCGGATGTGAGGAAAGTCATTACATATTTTGAACCCGTTATAGTTCTCATTATATGACAACATTCTGTGGTCATTTTCATCTGTGACCATTTTCTACCCTGATAGTTTAGGTTTTTTTGAGAACATAATACATATAACCTTGCAACGATTAAGCAGCAAACTTCCACCAGCGAGGAACATGAATAGCACTCTCCCTTTCAAACCCAGGAGTAGGTCAACGCGTACACAGATTTAACTTTCACTAGCCGTGCTAAGGACCTTGTAAAAAGAAAACCGCTACTGGATCTTCTCTCGGTTCAGGCAAGCTTTTTTATGTCCGAAAGCCAGTTTTCACGCTGCCCTACCTTAACCTAGTAACGCATCGTGCCTCATAGCACATGTGTCCAAAATGGATTCAAATACGATGAATTATTTTAAAACCGTGTTTGATATCACATAGATATCACCGATACTATGTTATAAATAGGTTACTCTAACCATCTTAAAGTAACAAATTATTAAAAGTATTTATTGTTAAAGTAACATAATCGTACATTATGTTACATCATTATCGTGTAATACACATCTAATTTGGAAAAACAAATAATAACCTTTTTCTCAAAAACAGCTAATCACGGAAAAAAGTTGGGGTCGTAATACTTCTATGAAGTACATATTATAAAGCATGCAGTAAGTTCCTAACACCTTGTAAACTCTTTATGAAATTATTTTACAAACGATTTTTCAATTTGGATAAAGGAAAGAAAGAAAAGGAAAAAAAAAAGAAAAGAAAAATGCCACATAGCCTTAGCCCGACCTCTTCTCTTTATGTAATGCTTTATTGTTTGTGATCAATAAAGAACCCCCCTTCAGAATGTGATTTTCTGTCATTAAATGAACTACCTTTCTGTTCAACGCATAAAGGTAAAGAAGGTATAAGCAACGGCGGAGGATACCTCACGCTCTGCAACATATAGAGATATATTCGTGCCTACACCCCTAGAAGAAAGAATGAAGTGAGGGAACCACAGACCGGGTGCAGGCAGGCCACAGAGTAACGTGTAAGTCCCTAATTGTTTGCAAGATAACTCACCTCCGTGCGAGCGTTCAACACAGGGGTTTCAGGTGTCGGCAATGCAACAGTCTCCTCCATTTGGGCGAGGGCAGCGACACCACCACATCAACAGCAAAAACAGCAATAACAAAGCGCATGGATCCGCATGGATCTGTCAGCACAGCCACACATCACGAGCTAGGATGTACACACGCACCTGAAAGATGAGAAGCAAAAAAAAAAAAAAACAAAATGGAAAGGAAGGAAACAAAGTCGTGGAGAAAAAGCACCCCAACATTAGCATAAGTAACAAGGAGAAATAAACACCAAGTCAGAGTACGGGGTCGACGAGGATCGAAACCGCGACCTCCCTAATGCGGTCTCACATTTTACCGAGGCGTGACCTGCCTCGGAAATTAACGCATTAGTTATTACTATTATTGTATATTCTTTTTGTAACTTAATGCCCTTTGACCTGGTTAGTTATATCGAACAATGAATGAAAATTGTGAAATGATACTCAATTAATCTCGGGTACATGGAGCCTAAAGTTACTCGTCATTCGTCTTTTCAGAAGAAGAAAACACCGAAAAATCCTATCCGTATAATTCACCCTAAGCGAGATTCAAACTGGCAACCTCGCAGACGTTGGCTATAGCGTCTTCTTATTATATGTATCATTATTATTATTGTTATTATTAGTATTATTAGCTTCTCCTTTCACGCATTATACATTATTGTCTGTAATAATGTACATACCTTGTGCAATCGTTTTTGGATTAAAATATTTCGAGTTCCAGTAAATGATTTATCCCCTGGCCGCGTTACGAGCGCTGCGCTGGTTCAGCTGGTGGTGGGCTGCCGTTTCACTACCTCCAGCCTGCAGGCTCGTACATTATTCGAGGCAAAAGCGTTGCTTTCTCTTCTACTATCTAATCACTTCCACCTGTCAATCTTTTCTGAGGAAGTCAAGATTGAAAGTTACCTCTTACCTCCCTCAGGTCAGCAAAGCTAAACTCTTGGTCCGATCATCTGGATTACTGGATACTAACCCCTTCTACCACGTCAAGGTTAGATCCTCAGAAGGTTGTTGTTATTATTACTATTACTATTATTATTATTATATGCTTTTATTAAATTAAACATTCAGTATTCGCAAATAACAATATATACCTGCAAGCATACAGAAGCTTAATTTTTCAAAGAATTATCTCAGATAAGCGGGAACTTCTCTAAAACATAAGTTAATTATACTTATCAGTATCTCTCTTAAGTTGTCTCAGTTTTGTGGCACAATGTATCAATAGTCTATTAAAAATATTCTCCATATAATAATATTTGTGTGTTTTATGAGGCGAAGTTGTTTACCATCAGTAACAGTGTACTGCACTAATTTTTTTAATTATCTCATTTGTATAGTCCCGTTTAACGGCTATGTCATATTGGGGCTTTGCGTAAAAACATGTTGACTGGAGGTTCCTTAGCTTTGACTTTTAATATTTATTTTCTTCAAACATACGCACATTCACACCGACATACATACTTCAATGCTCTGTGGGGGGAGGTGGAGGGAAATGCCCCGCTCCAGATCGGAGTTGAAGTGAGAAGTTGGATTGTTGACTATTCTACCAGAGGCAGTCTTGTGATGAACTTGATGAATGGGATTATTTACTTGTTGATGCATTAAGGAGACAGTGTTTTACCACTAGCACTTATACAAGTGCTTTAAGTGCACATTAACTTCTGCTTTTTCTACTACATGCAACTTTTATAATAGGCAGATCATGTGCTGCATTTTACCAAAACATTCGTGCTACAATTTTACCAGAAATACATGCCTTGAGGACCTATGAACTCAAAAAGAATTGTCTGTGCATCTGTTAACAGCATAACTAAAAAAACGAAAATTCGTTTAAGTACTAAACTTGTTTTACGTTCAATATATTTCAGGGATGCAACATCATAAAACAGGAATATTTTCAAGAAAATCTATCATCAAAAACTATCCTTTGCATGGAAAATTACTCGAAATTTCATATCTTCTCAAGCACAATCCTAATGGTTTTTTTAAAATGGCACATATTAAATATGTTTATATAACAAAATAAAATTAATTTCTTGAATTTTCTGGGTATAACCTCTAAATTTCTTCAGTCCGGATAACAATTGTAAGTAACACAAATATTTAGAAATTTTAAGACACGACAAACTTCTTATTTTGGTTTCAAATTCCCAGTAGTTTTGTTTTTCCCAAATGAGAGTTATCAGACCTTTCTTTTTCCTTCTGTTCCTTTTTCGTTCTGGTTATGCAAATACAATGCATTCTCAAGGCCTTCGCTAACGATCAGCTATTAAAAGATTAATTATCGATTTAGCCGAGCATAGTCCCTGTCTCCCATTGAACATTTAAGAAGATACACCAAACCATTTCTGTTAATGCTTACTTTGGTTAGCTTGAACTAGAATAAGCTTTTGTAAGATTAGTTGCATATTTCACAATAGCAATGTGAATGTAACATATAAGATTTTTCTTATAATGCTGTCTTTCCATTATGTAGCACTTATTCAATCAAAGTGTTTTGGAGCAGAGGGACACCACGCCAGTTCCAAAGAGGTTGTTAGGAGAAAAGGAGTAGGACACGAAGTAGGACGGACAAGTCCCGCCTTCCTGACAACTTGAGGGTACTCTTAACCCTAACCAACAGTTGCGCTGGACTGGCGAACCGTGAAATAACATTTCCCTCCAGTGCAACGCATGTTCCCGGGAAAATTACAAAATGTTACCGTCTTGATATGTAGAACTAAGGTCTTGCGTTACACGCTGAATGCGTTTAAGGGGGAAGCTCATGAAGTTAATGCAGAAGTAGCTAGGTAGGTACGGCCTAATATAAAACATACCTGTTTTTATTTTATCCTACGTGTATCATGCAGAGGAGGTATTGCATTCCACAAAAATTTGATACCAAGATTTCACCAGATATATATTTTGACGATCCCCGAATCCAAAAAACATTTTAGAAAATTATCTGAATGTGTTTCATTGGGTATTCTGTGAACATAAGTCAAAACGAGTTGATATATAAGTTGAGAATATTTCAAGGATGCAACTTGAAGGATTTCAAGAAAATTCCCAACTCCCACCTTTAAGTATCCTTTACATAGGAATCCTTATTGAAAATTTTAATTTTCTCAAAAATATAATGAGTCGAAATGTATAAAAGTACTATATATTTTTAGGAAATGCAATGTATATCATGAATTTTCTGGTAGTCCTTTTCATTCTGTACTATTTTGCATAAGTAGTAAACCGTAAGAGATAGAAGAAATCATGTGCAAGAGAAACTGTAGATCTTGTTAAAATATGCAAGTTTTTGGGGGTTTAGATATATTCGAGACACTCCTTGTCAATGTCTTTAATCTACAAATAGTTATACTCCCAATGATGATGATGATAATGGTGTTTAAGGGCGCTCAACTGCCGAGGTCATAAGCGCCCTTACGATTAAAACTTGGCAATAGGTGTTATACTCCCATTAAATCAGTTTCGTTATTCACTTGTTTTCATCATCGTCATGCAAATCTTAATTTTATTAAATGGCGATCTCCTCTTAAAAGATTTGACTATCTTATTCTCTCATTCTCACCGTCTCTACTTGGATATATCTAATACATCCATTACTGCTAATGTTTTTATCGATTAGGAGGAACAATAAGCTTTTGCAAGTTTGCTGTTTCTTGTTAGTTTGTTGCAGAATAAGTGGAGAAAGATGTTAAATACACACTTATGACAATTAAGACATCTGATCTATAGAATATGCAGGTATGTTGACATATTTTAATCAATATCAAGTTCGGTCACCGTATTCGATTTACGGTGGCTGCAAAATTTAGAAAACACTCGAAAGTTAAACGGCTTTATTGGAGTAATAATTTTGAGGCAATAAAGACATTTGTTACAATAAATACATATACAAAGATATACATATATGTGGATTCTAGAGTTGCAGTCCGAGTGTGAAAGAGGACGGTCGTGTTTTGTGTCTTGCTCGTAGCTACCTGGAAGAAGTTCGAAAATGGAAAGCGTACGAGATCTCATTGAACAGTTGAGGCAAGAAATGCGTGTAGGATTTGAAAAGTGCAGCCTAAAATCGCTGGAAAGTGCCGTGGAGAATGTGACAGTTCAAATGCGTGCTCTGGAAGAGAAAATGGATTATTTAGAGAACCAATCTCGTAGAAATAACATTGTGGTATATGGTGTGACGGAAGAAGCGGGAGAGAGTTGGGAGATGACGGAGGAAATAGTGAAAAGGGTCATCTCACAAATAGGAATCGAACTCCGCGAGTTTGATGTGGAGAGAGCCCATCGTGTAGGTCGACGTGACAATGTAAGGCGACCTATTGTGTGTAAACTGGCCCATTATAAACTCAAGGTGGCCATCCTTTGAGATGCTCGTTATTTACGGGGTACGGGAATAAGCATTAGCGAGGACTCTTCTCTTAGAAATAATGAATGGCAAGTACGGTGAGGATCGAGAGGGAGAACTCACTTTCATAAATGAAAATGGGGGTAGTGTAATAGATTTTATTTTAATAAGTCATGGTTTAATTGGCAGAATTAGGAATTTTTGGGTGGGGGATCGTATCGAGTCACATCACTGTCCGGTTGTCCTGGAACTGAATATAGAGACGGACATAGTGGCGCATGCACCTGAAGAGGGGCAGGGGGACGAAGGGAGATTCATTAGTAAATTTATATGGAAACCGATAGAAAAAGAAGTGTTTGTTGATAAATTAGAAAGAAGTTTAGGGGAAAGGAACGCAGGCACAGCGGAGGAACTAACGCATATAATAGCAACGGCTGCGGGGACAATGAAAGTCCAAATGCATGGTAAGGTAAAACGATTCAATGGTTGGTATGACCAGCAATGCAGAGCTGTAAAGAAACAAGCAGAGGAGGCTCTGTCAAAATTCAGAAGGGAGGGGGGAGATGACATTAGGAAACTGTTCACAAAAAAAGCGAAGGGAGTATAAACAGATCTTACGGGAAAAGAGAACTATGTGGCAAGACAAAATTACTCAGAAAATTAGTAATATGTTAACACGGGGGGATAACGCTGAGATGTGGCAAGTAGTAAAGCATTTAAGAGGCAACCGTCAGGCGCCCAACGAAATTTCTCCCAGAAAATGGGCAATGCATTTTATGGGAATATTCGGGAAAGATGAAAGGGAAGGAATTTTTATAAAGGAAGTGCAAATTTTGGGAATCTTGAGATCCCAATACTGGACGAAAAAATATCAGCACGAGAAATAGCACAGGCGCTGAGGAGTCTGAAGGAAGGCAAAGCTCCAGGGTTGGATGGGCTGCCCCCGGAAGTTTTTAAAGCCGCAGCCAATGTTAAAGAGTTTGGTAGGAGTATGCTCCAGATATGTAACAGATTGTTTATTGAGGGGAATTACCCTACCTGTTGGGGAAAGGGCATTTTCATCCCATTTATAAAGGGAAGGGAACTATTGGAAATCCGGATAACTATAAGGGGGTTACACTTTTGCCAATTATGGAGAAAATTTATTGTAGAGTGTTATATAGCCGAATAAAGGACTGGGAATCTAATTTGGCAAACTTTCAAAATTTCAAATGGGCTTCAGAGAAGGACACAGTACCATAGATGCCGCTTTTATATTAGACACTTTAAGGACGAAGCAACTGTTAGTTAAGCGGGGAAAGCGTCATTGTGCCTTTGTGGACTTTAAGAAGGCATTTGACTCTATCAATCGAAATGCATTATGGTACAAACTAGGCAGAAAGGGGTTATCAAGTAAAATGTTTAGAGCATTGCAGGCAATGTATCATAATGTTGAATTCTGTGTAAAGTACGACAGAAACAGAGTGTCCGAGAGCTGCCGAAGCTATAGGGGAGTGAGGCAGGGTTGTATTTTATCTCTCTTGCTATTTAATCTCTTTGTGGATGATATTACTGATACAATGATAACAGAGAATATTCAAGCGCCAGTAGTAGCGGATTTGCAGATCCCAACACTTTTATACGCAGACGATTTAGTATTGTGCTCTACGACAGTAAACGGATTGCAACGGGGACTGGACACACTTAACTATTGCGACGAATGGCTACTTAAAGTTAATGTGAATAAGACTAAGGCAATGACTTTCAAAAAGGGTTGTGTTTATAGCAGGGAGGAGACTTGGACATATGCAGGACAGATACTGGACAATGTTAAATCTTTTGTGTACTTAGGACTCACATTTACAATGAACGGAAAATGGACAAAACACATTGACATTGCGACACACAAGGCAAGGGTGAAAGCGGCGGAAGCTCTCCGGATACGCTGCAGAATTCCGAATATCTCCATAACCTTAATGGAAACTGTATACGGAGCGACAGTAGATCCACGATGACATACGGAGGAGAAATATGGGGGTGGGAACAAACAGGAAATCTGGATCAAGTGAGGACCCAATTTTTGAAAGGAATTCTGGGTGTAGGGAGGGGTAAGGCAAACTGCGGAATAATGAGGGAATTCGGGGCACATAGTGAAACGATAGAGTGCAAAATCAGAGCAGTTAAATATTGGATGAGAATCGTTCACGGAAGCCAATCTCTAATTAGGGCAGTCTGCTACCGTGGACAGTTGCGAATGGAAGGTAATTTGACGTGGGCATCAAAATTAAAGAAAGGGTTGGAAACCATTGGGATGGGAGACATTTGGATGGCGGGGCAGGAAAACAGGCGAAGTATTTGGAGAAAAATTAAGAAACGCCTCTGTGATATTGACAAACAGCAAATGATTGCGCAATGCACAGAGAAGGTGTCATTAGAAGTACAGTCTGGGCTGAAATCGGAGAGGGGAATGGAGCAATACATCAAAACAGGTACCAAACTCATTAAAGATGGGCTCGCGTGGATTAGACTAGGAGCATGGAGGAGCACGAAAATTTCTGACGAGAATGGTACGAGAATCTGTCCCATTTGCGAGGAGGAAGAGTCGTGGACTCACATCTTGGCAAGATGTAGGGGTACGGAGGAATGGCGGGAAAAATATTTGCCGCGATTTTTTACCACTGCGAATGTAGGGATAGAAGCATGTTGGACGCTACTGGCAGGCACGGAAAACATGGACGGGCTAGGTAAATTTATACTTAAGGCAAGACAGCTGAGATCTGAGGAGGCTGCCAATAGAGAAGGGGTGGGGGATAAGATCAACTAAACAAAAGTGACTACAATGTTCTACATACATATATATTATGTCATACTTAGGTCACTGCTGTGCTAGGGTTGTATATATTAGGTGTATATATGTCTTTTAAGTGTAATTATCTATTATAAGAGGGTGCATTTATGAAGGTGTACTCTGTGCTGTAAATTTAAATTGCTATATTTTAATATCTTTGTATCTTTATTTTCGGATTCACTCTTAATTTTATTGTTGTTTAATATTGCTTTTGACTGTGTATTTCCTTTGTCTTTTTATTTTCGTGTTTACTCTTCTAATTCTTTGTTGTGGTTGTTGTTTTAATATTGCTTGTAATGTGTATTACAAAAGCACGTACGGTCTGTGGACCCGTGCGACTGTTGAAATTCTATGTATGATATTGCTATGTTAATAAATACACTTATTCATTCATTCATTCATTCATTCATTCATGTGGATTCTACGTATTTCAGCACTAAACTCACATTGCGGACATTGAGACACGGCGTTTAACACATTTTTGTTACATGTTCTCGACATAGCACTTGTTGGAAGTTACGGATTTTTAATACTGGAACACAAATTTATCAGAATGGATATAAGACATGTATTGAATGCTGCATAAAGTGGTAATCAAATCCTAAGTCTAACAGTGCTTTCAGAAAAGAAAGAAAAACCCTTTAAATGAACTCCAAATACAGTTAACGTAATAAATATAACGAATGGAAAAAATAATTTTCATGTTTGTTCTTTTCCTTATGTGCTCATTCTCTGGTTATATCAAACTATTGATATTTAACTTCGAGACACTGTATAGACTTTCCTCTGAAAACACAACGAAACAACGACAAAGGCTATTCGCTTCAGCAGCTAATGCCTACAGTTGAAAAGAGAAAGAAATGATGTATCTTAAAAACAAAGCCTACCAAACACTAGTCATAAAAGTTACTGGTGCAGCTATACGACTGAAAACAAATTTTGCTTTAAGTGCATTTGCGTTACCTAGGAATAACTAGATCTCCCTAATCCACTTTGATAAAGACTTATAATCTTTCGAATATACATCGATAAACATTGAGTTTTATGAATGTCGTCCTTCGTGAACTTATGTACTTGAGTTCGCAATAAATCGAACTTTACCTGTCTTTTCTGTACGTTCAGGAAACTTCTCCGACGTGCCTGAGTGAAGGGTGGTAAGCTCTCAAGGGGCGAAGGTTTGCTTTGTCCGGAGAAGTGGACGTACGCGAGGCATACACTGCAGGAGCTTACATACGTATACATTCTGCCACAATTGTATCACAGCAAAATTGTGTTGTATAGGTTATTGTTTACAATAAGGTTATTTATAGTATAATTTTCTTATTGTTGAATAATAAGAGTTTCGAAGTAAATTATATTTATATATTTTTTACTTTCTCTACACGTACTACCTGCATACTGTAGAGCAGATATTGCATTCCACTCAAAATTTCAATACCGATGTTTCACTGGAAATACATATTTAGGGTTCCCCTGAATCCAAAAAAGCATTTTCAGAAAATGGTCCGTGTCTGTGTGTGTGTGTGTGTGTGTGGCCTGTGGACATCATAGCTCAAAAACGAAAAGACCGTGAAATACCAAACTTTGTATTTAAGTTTGATACCTTCCAAGGTTGCGACACGAGCATTCTCAAAACTATCCCCCCATCCCAATTTACCCTTTACATGGAACAAGTCGAACATTTTAATTTTCTCAAAAATGTGTGTACTGATTTTGATTAAAATCTGTTATATTTAAGATATATACGTGACAAATAAAATGCATAGTTTTAATTTTCTGGGAGTAGTCTCTAAAGATCGCTTTATTCTGGATGATTTTATTAAATTTGCCTAGCTGAGTAAAATTTAAGTGATAGACAAAACTTACTATTCAAAAAATGTACATCAAGATAAAACACACCATTTGTGTATTATACATTTTTTTCGTGGAGTTTAATCGTTTTTGAAATATTCCTTGTTATTGGTTTAAGCTTTAAATAACTTATAATGTTCATACATTTTCTCCTTTAACCTGCTTGGTCACATCGGAGGATGAATAAAATTGGTGAAATGATGCTCAAATTATCTGGGTCCATGGAGCTTAAACTTACTCGACATAGGTCTTCTCAGGATAAGGGAAAACCCCGAATAAACCTTATCCGTGAAACTCCCCCTAAGCTTGTTTCGAACTCACGACCTTTAAAATGTGAGGCAGAAACGCTACCATCAAACTACCCAGGCGAGCTACAGGTGTTTGTCAACTGCTCTCTATACAAACAAAGGAAATTCGTTCACATAGCAACCAGCTTTTGACTATCACTTTAACCAAAGGTACTTCCTTATTTCCCTTCCACTTGCACAGAGCCAAGTAATAAGAATATTTCTGGTAATTATTTTGTCGATTAGCATGAAGTAAATATAAGCATGAACTTTTTAACAATAATTTGTTACAGAAATGTAGAGAAAATCATATGAATGTAACACATCTGATTTTTTTATTTTTGAAAATGAAATGGTTTTTTATTAATGGACGTTCTTTAACTGATGTGGTTCTTAGCGCCCCATTCTATAATGGGCGTGAAAAACCGCTTAATTTTGCTTAGAGGCCTCTCTATCAGACTTGAGATTATTTTACCTAAATCTACAACACGGGACCCACGGCTTTACTTCGCTTCCGAAGGAAGCCATGCTAAAGATTTTTTACGCCCGAATAAAAAATTCCATCGCCCTCCACCGGTTTTGAACCCACGACTTTGGATGCATGAAGCTATCATGGTAACCATTACACCACGGAGGATTATTATTCTACTATTGCAGTTACTCCATAGTAGTTTTAAAATGATAATGAAGATAAACAACTCAAGGTTTGGTTGGAACCCGGGCGGGATCGAAAGAGAGACCAGACCCGAGGTGGCTTGCCAAAGCCTTCCAAGAAATGGAAGTGAAGGGTTCAATACCAAGAGAAACAACAGGAAGTAAAATTACCATGACCCTACCGGGAATGGAACCCAGGTGTTCCGTGCCAGTAAAATATGCGTACTAACACGCTACTGGGACGGGGTTTCATGAAAACACTGCAAAATTCAACGCATGAAGAACGTACGCTCATTGTATTCTCTTCCTTCTGCTCACTCTTTAGTTAGGTTTTATGTTTCTTTTTTTTTTTTTCATAACCAATTGAAACCATTTTTTGTGTCGTACCACTTTACTTACATTTAAAACTAGAGAGAAATGACATCTCTTTTGATTTATTTTATTTTAAAAGATAAAGCAGTGAATAACCAGCTCCTCATTAATTTTAATCGCATGATATATTCCTTAAATATATTCATAGAAAGCGTAATAACTAATCCATTCAAAAGAGTCTTTTTATAGAATCCCAAAGCACACTCAGAGAATATCCGGAGAAAAATGTACTTCCACCGAAATCACATTAATTCTTTCCATTGAACAGGCAGGATGCTCTCTTACCTTAGTTCCTATTTCATGTAATAATTATAAACATAATGTAGCTAGTACATTACATTGTATTAGAAGAAAAAATCTGATGTGTTACACTCACATGACTTTCTCTATCTGCTCTACAAACCTCCTACAACAATTTATTCTTCTTTCTACACAATGTTAATCGAAATAAACATTAGCAGAATGCTCTTATTTCTTAGTTCTTATAAGTAAAAGGGATCTAAGGCTAAAGTGATAGTCAAATGTTTTAAAATCTATCTTTATGCGATTGTCACTGCAAATTGCTTCTTTGCACGGCCAGGTGTAGAAAAAAGAAAAACGAACTCCTCCTGTCCGAGAAAAGTTTGAATATTTCACAATTGAAACAAATAACAAGGAATATTTTGGAAACGGTGACCTCCACAACAAAAACATAAAAGACATAAATTGTGTGTTTTGACGTGATGTACATTTTTTGTGATGTGAGTTTTTGTCTATCTCTTACCGTTCAGCAGTTAAACAAAATTTGGCGAAATTCATCCAGAATAAAGAGGTCCTCAGAGACTCTTCCCAGAAAATTCGAGATATACATTCTATTTCGGATATAAATGTTTTAATCAAAATCATTAGAGCATTTTTGATTAAAAATTTCCGAAAAAAAGTTGGGGAAATTTTCTTGAAAATCTTCATGTTGCATCCTTGGAAGATACTAAACCTAAATACCAGGTTTGGTATTTAACGGTCTTTTCGTTTTGGGGCTATCCTGTCCACAGACACACACACAGTCACAAACACACACAGACAGACAGACACACACACGGTCCTTTTTTTAAAAATGCTTTTTTTCGGACTCAAGGGGGCCCCAAAACATATATTTCCGGTGAAATCTCGACATCGAATATTTGAGTGCATTACAATTCCTTCTCTATCCACTATGTACGTTGTATATATTGGGCTAGGGAAAGTAAAAATCTTATGTGTTTCATTCACATACTTTCTCTACATCTCTGCATCAAATTACTGTTAACAGCTTATTCTTTTAACTACTTCAACTAGAAGTAAACGACGTAGAAAAGAAATAATGGTGTGCACAAGGCTAAAACGATAGTCAAATCTTCTAAGAGGTGGTTGCCATGTGGATGAAATCCGTTTATTTGCATTGTCAGGAGTTGATAAACTCCCGTATGTGAAAAGTTTTAAGTATTTTAAAACTGAAACAAATAAAAAGGAATACCTTAAAAATGGCCAAATGCAAGAAAAAGACGTATATGACATAATATGTGCGTTTTAACGAGCTCTGCATATTTTGTGTATTACGGTTTACTGGTTAGATATGCAAGATCCCGTAAAAGTTATTAAATGAACAGGTCTTCACAGACTTTTCCCAGAAAATTCAAGATATACATTTTATTTGTTATGTAAATATTTTAATATACGGTATATTAATCATCTTTAGAACTATTTTTCAGAAAATCAAAATGTTTGAAAATTTTTACATGTTAAGGGATTTTTCTCAAAATCTTTTTGTCGCGTCCTTGGAAGATACTAAATGTATATACCAGGTTTGGCATTTTACCGACTTCTCGTTTTGGAGTTATCGTACTCACAGGCACACGGACACACGACTCTTTTTCTAACAATCTGATGTGATCCATTCGCATGACTTTCTCTTCATTGCTGCAACAAATTATTGTTAAAAAAGCATATTCTTCTATTTATTTTATGATAATCGGGAAAAGCATTAGCGGAAATTATCTTAATTGCTTGCTTCCTTGTAATTAGAAGCGAAATAGGTACTATATTAGGCAAAAACGATAGTCAAATCTTTTAAAAGCTGGTTGCCATGTTGTTGAAATCCGTTTCTATGCAGTACAAGGAGTTTACAACCTTCCATGTGAGAAAATTTGAAGAGTTTTAATATGAAACAAATAACAAGGAATATCTCAGAAATGGCCAATTCCAGAAATATGAAATAAATTGTGTACTTTAGCGTGATCTATATTTTTTGAGTGGTAAGGCTTTGTCTATCTCTTACGGTTTGCTAGATATGCAAAATCCGGCAAAATTATTTCAGAATAAACAGATCATCAGAGGCTTTTCGCAAAAAATTCAATATATAAATTTTATTTGTCGTGTAAATATCCTTAATATATGATATTTTAATCAAAATCTTTAAAGGTATTTTTGAAAAAATAAAAATTTTCGAAAAGGTTTTTCATGTAAAGGATAGTTTACAATGCGGTGATTTTTTTCAAAAGCTTCGTGTCGCATCCTTGGAAGATACTAAACTTATATAGCAAGTTTGGTAATTTACCGGCTTTTCATTTTTCAGTTATCGTGTTCAAAGACACCCGGACACAAACACGGATCTGTTTATAAAACGGACTCTAAAACGACTATTTTTTGGTGAAACCTCGGTATCGAATTTTTGGGTGGAATGCAATACCTTCTCTATACACCATAATTCGTGTAAAGAAAGTTTTTAAAAATGTTCTACTGCAAACTCATATGAATCATAATGCTTGGATTGACGGAAACTCTTCTCAGTCCGTATGCGAAGTCTTCGTCATATAACTGACCAAGCATTGCTTTCTGGATATTGTCCTCCTGATATGATTGTTCTGGTATAAGTTACTCAGTCATAAAGGTTTTACTTCTTTACTCGAAATGATAGTGCCTTACGATAAAAAAAGTTCTGATGTGTACCATTCACATGACCTTACCTACATCTCTGCAAAAAAAAAAAAAAAAAAAAAAAAAAAAAAAAAAAATATTAAAACGCTTATGCTTCTATTTACTTCATGCTAAGCGAGAAAAATCTGATGTGTAACACTCACATGACTTTCTCTAGCTACTCTATAAACGAACTTCTTACAAAAGAAAACTCTTCTTCCAACACCATGCTAATGGAGATAAACATTAGCAGAATTTTATTACTTAGTTCCTTATAAGTAGACTAGAACCAAGGGAATGCCTAAGGCCAAAGTGATAGACAAACGTTTTAAAAGCTGCCTATATGCGATTGTCATTGCAAATCGCTTCTTTGCTTGAACAGGAGTAGAAAAAAAAAACACACACACACACTTCCGTCTGAGAAAAGTAGAAGTACCTCACAATTGAAAATAATAATAAGGAATACCTTGAAAACGGTAAGCTCCACAAAAAAAGTATATGACATAACTTGTGTATTTTAACAAGATCTACATATTTTGTATAATAAGTTTTTGTCTATCTCTTACGGTTTACTAGTTATGCCAAATGAAGCAAAATTCATTCAGAATAAACAGGTCTTTAGAAGCTAATCCAATAAAATGCAATATATACATTTTATTTGTAATAGAAATGGTTTTAACATATAGTATTTTAATCAAAATCGTTTGAGCCATTTTTAAGGAAAACAAAATTTTCGAAACTTTTACCATGTAAAGGGTAGTTAGGGGTGGGGAATTTCCTTAAAAATCTTCGTGTCGTATCCTTGGAAGATACCAAACTTAAATACCAAGTTTGGTATTTAACTGCCTTTTCGTTTTTGGAATATGCTTTCCACAGACATACACACATGAACATTTTTCTGAAAATGCTTTTTTTGGACTCATGGTGAAGTCTCGACGTCGAATTTTTAGGTGGAATGCAATACTTCTCTATTCCTATGTACATTGTACATACGGGGCTAGAGAAAGTAAAAAAATTGCAAAAATAAGTTATTACTTACTTCATTGTAAGTAGAAGCGAAAAAAGGGAGTACCATAGCCTAAAGTGATAGTCAAAAGCTGGTTGCTATGTGACCGAAGTTCCTTTGTTTTTATGGACAGCAGCTGACAAATTCCTGTATGAGAAGGGTATATATTTTTCAAAGTTTAAACCAGTAACAAGGAATATCTAAAAAATGATCAATTCTAAGAAAAAAATGTACATTACGTAAATTGTGTGTTTTAACGTGCTCTCGTTTTATGTGTGGTAAGTTTTTGTCCATCTCTTTAGCAGTTATACAAAATTCCGTAAAATTCATCCGGAATAAAGTAGTTTTTAGAGGTTGTTCCCAGAAAATGAAAGATATAAATTTTATTTGTCAGGTAAATATCTTTAATATACTATATATTAATCAAAGTCATTAGAGCCAGTTTTGAGAAAATCAAAATTTTCGAAAAAAGTTCCATGTAAAGGTTAATTGGGGTGGGGGGATCTTGTTGAAAATCTTCGTGTCGCATCCTTGGAAGATACCAAACTTAAATACCAAGTTTGGTATTTAACACACCACACACAGAGACAGACACACACGTGGACATTTTTTCTATAATTGCTTTTTTGGATTCAGGAGTCTCAAAACATGTATTTCCCGTGAAATCTCGCTATCGAATTTTGGATGCATTACAATAACTTCTCTGTACACTATGTACATAGTACGTGTAGAGAAAGTATAAAGGCACTTCAAGATGCGCAAGGGTGCTTCAAATAAAAGTGTTCTAAACTTCTTACCCTGGGTAGTGTATAACGTTTTAACCGACTTATATGATGGTGTAGAGAGACATCCTTACATCATTTTAAAGCATAATGAACCGACCGCTATGGGTTGTTAGCCTGCATTATGAAAGTCCCAGGATCGATCTCAGCGATATAAGGTTTTTCGTGGTTTATCTCTGGTCGCCAACATGAATGCTGAGTGTATTATACCACAACTTCTTTCATTTCATTTTAGCTTTCAGGTTGACCACGGGGATGCAAATAGGTCGCTAATAGATAGATGGTCCAGAGGTCCTATCCTTATGTGCCTCGTCATAGAAAATCTGTTAAGCTTCCATTGCAGGGTTTGTTCCCTAGTCCTCACTGTTCCTCGACTCGTCTGAACCAGATTACATGCGCGTACTCGCCCTCAAAGCTAGGAACAACGCTGCAAGGGGAGCAAAAAGCTACTGCATGTTTTAGCGTATCATCAAATATTGCTTTATATGTACTGCCATTTTAGCAATATTTTATTCTAAAGTTATAATTTTTTGGTGGTTTGTTTAAGAAATTGTATATGTTCCTTTATTTTTAGCCTTTATCTTTTTTTTTTCTTTTTTTTTTTTTTTTTTTACAAGATTAGGAATTTGTCATTCATTATATTTATTTTACTACGTTACTTGCGCCCTACCTTTCATTTCCAATGCTTGATTCAGTCGTGAAATATCCTGTACTGTTGGCATAATTAATATTGACAAATGCTTTGAGTAGTAAAAAGCTGTACAGAAGCCCTCTTTATTTTAAGAAACCTTATAAGAAGAAGTCTATGAGGATGAAAGAAGACAAGTTTCACGGAGTAATAACAAAAGATCAATGAATCGGTGGAAGTTTCCAATAGTTTTTGCTAGACGCAACTGTCTGTTCTCTTGTGTCTTTGCTGAACGCTATTAATCGTTCACATCTGCGCTCCAAGAGAACTTTCGTCCACTTTGTACAAAACAAGAGCTGCAATTCATTAGTAACGAATGGGAAGGAGCGGATCCGTGTTTCAATAATTAAGTGCTCAAATGGAAGTGGTAGTCGAGGAAACTTAGCTGTGAAAAGTGATTTACACCGCTGTATCTAGAAGTTTCTTGCGCCTCTATCCTTGAGAGAATAAAATATGCCTCTCTAAGATAGTTAACGCTAAACATGTAGCTTTTCAAATCGGAATGGTTTCCATGCAAGTGACAAAGCGGTCATAAACACATACGTACACACGAATAGAGAGAGAGAAAGAGAGAGATAGTGGAAGAGATTGTGGTTTTGGTTGTTTCGTACTATATTATCTATAGCAGTTACGTGTTTCGTATCACAGTTTTATGGAATAACACATATTATGGATTCGCAGGCAAGGGATTTGGAGAGAACAAAAGTGCACACTTTGTGTGTATTTTATAACCACTGGGAATAGAAAGCAACATACAATCTCCTTAGCTGAATAGTTCTTCCCTAACAGAAGCTTTGGTTTTTTTAATTCCCTTCCCTGGTCAGCATTTCTGACATTCTAGCTGATATTTGAAGCAAAAGACAGTTTGCTCCTTGACTTTACAAAACGTGCAGTTGTGTAAACTGTTATAGTTTTCATTACATCGTGTTATTTAATATATTTTAATTAACACTAACTTAAACAAATCTGATGCGTCCCATTCCCATTACCTTCTCTACCTCTCTGCAACAAATTATTGTAAAAAAGCTTATGCTTCTATTTACTTCATGCTAATCGAGAACAAAATTAGCACAGTCTTCTACTTGCTTCCTTGTAAGCAGAAGGGAAATAAAGGAGTACAATAGGCTAAACTAATATTCAAAAGCTGAAGTTCATTTGTTTGTACGGACAGGAGTTAATAAATTCCTGTATGAGAAAATTATAAGTTTCTCATAGCTGAAACCAAAAACAAGGAATATCTCAAAAACGATCAACTCCACGAAAAAATGTGTATAACATAAAGTGACTATTTCTGCTAATTTTTCCCAATTAACATGAAGTAGAAAGAAGTATAAGATTTTTAACAATTTTTTTTGCAGAGAGTTAGAGAAAGTCATGTGAATGGATCACATCAGATGTTTAAATATTGTTAGCTAGGATGATTCTTTGATTATTGAATATAACTTCAGACAGAAAAAAGTGAGTTGTTTTGAATTAGATATTCTGTATTCTGCAGAAGAAAAAAAATTATCCAACTCTTACGTAGTAGAGTATGCATTTTGAAACGGCTACTAGAGATTATTGTAAAGGAAAAATGAAATTTTCAAAGTGCGGTTAAGAGAAAGACATAAAATAGGTGCTTAGTTTCGATAATTCGTAAATTCTTATTCGTAGAGGATTGTATAGATTATAGGATTACAATTTTCTGTGTTATGATACGCAATCTGATTGTGTTTACAATGTGGTTGTTGCAGGTTGCATGGATCAAGGCTGAGGATCAGACAATATTGACAGTACACAACAAGGTTGTGACGCACAACTCGCGGATCAGCGTGACACACGACAACCATCGCACGTGGCAGCTGCACATCCGACAAGTGAAGGAGTCGGACCGCGGCTGCTACATGTGTCAGATCAACACAAGCATCATGAAGAACCAGGTCGGCTGCGTCGATGTTCATGGTGAGTCGATTAAAAAAAATGTGTGTTTCACTCTCATGACTTTCTCTAGCTACTCCACAAACAAACCTCGTACAACAGATTATTCTTCTTTCTACACAATGCTAATCGAGATCTTATTACTTAGTTCCTTATGAGTAGAAGGGAATTAGAGGAATGTGCTATGCATTAAATGCATAGAAGTATAAGTACTTCACAATTGAAACCAATAACAAGGAATATCTCGAAAACGGCAAGCTCCACGAAAAAAATGTATATGACATAAGTTGTCTATTTTAACAAGATCTATATTAAGTAAGTTTTTGTCTATCTCTTACGGTTTACTAGTTATGCCAAAATAAACAGAACTCATCCAGAATAAACAGGTCTTTAGAAACTATTCCCAGAAAATTCAAGATATACATTTTTTTTTGTGATTGAAATGTCTTTCATGTGTGGTATTTTAATCAAAATCGTTAGTGCCATTTTTAAGAAAAAGAACATTTTCTAAAACTTTTCCATATAAAGGGTAGTTGTGGGTAGGGGGATCTTCTTGAAAATCTTTGTTTCGCATCCTTGGAAGATACCAATCTTAAATACCAAGTTTGGTATTTAACTGTCTTTCCGTTTTTGAGCTATGATGTCCACAGGCACACACACACACACACACACACACACACACACACACACACACACGGATTTATTTCTGAAAATGCTTTTTTTGGAATCAGGGGGTACTAATATATGTATTTCCAGTGAAATCTCGACATTGAATTTTTGGGTGGAGTACAATATTTCTCCTTCCCTATGTACATTGTACATACGGGGTAGAGAAAGTAAAAATATATAAATATTGGAATGGTGGTGTCACACTGACATCCCGGATTTGAACCACAGATCTCCCGGTGTAAAAGAAACAAATAAATACCATTGTTTGACCTAACAGTTTGTGAAACTACGAAGCCCGGGACTTAAAATACTTAAAACATTGTAAGTCGCCATTGAGGTATGTCATCTCAAAATAATATCACATCTGCTTGAAGTTTACTGAAGGAAATTACAGTTAGTTTGGGAATCTAATGCCATATCGGCATTTTAAGTTGGTAAGAGCAATCGTGTGGAGACTGACAGATTGTGTTCAAATCCTGCTTATAGTATTGGATTTTTCAGTCTGATTGTACTTTCCAACTCATACACACAGTTTGTGTGGAAAAACAATTAATTACCATAATAATTCTGTTCACAATGCAGATGTTTCTTATTTCATCTTCTGCTCAGATTCTTAAATATCTGATGTGTTCCATTCACATGACTTTCTCCAAAACTCTGCAATACAGTATTGTTAAAATGCTTATACTTCTATTTACTTCCTGCTAATCGAGAAAAAATTAGCAGACGTAGTCATATTACTTGCTTCCTTGTTAGAAGAAGCAAAATAAGGGAGTACCATAGGTTAAAGTGATGGTCAAAAGCTGGTTGCTATGTGACTAAAGTTCCTTTGTTTGTATGGACACGAGTTCACAAAGTCCTGTACGAGAAAAGTATGTTTTTTATAGTTGAAACCAAAAACAAGGAATATCTAAAAAACAATCAACTCCACGAAAAAAATGTATACAACATAATTTTTTTGTTTCAAAGTGCTATACATTTGTTGTATGGTAAGTTTTTGTCCATCTCTTACGGTTTAGCTCTTATGCAAAATTCCGTAAAATTGACCAAGAATAAAGAAATCTTCAGAGGCTATTCCCAGAAAATTAAAAATATACATTTTATTTGTCAGGTAAATATCTTTAATATACGATATTTCAATCCAAATCGTTAGATCCATTTTTTAGAAAATCAAAATTTTCGAAAAAATGTCCATGTAAAAGGTAGTTTGGTGTGTGGGGATTTTTCTCAAAATCTTCGTGTCGCATCCCTGGAAGATACTAAACTGAAATACCAAGTTTGGTATTTTACCAACTTTTCGTTTTTGAGTTATCATGTTCACAGGCACAAGGACACACGAACACACGGACACACACACGGACCTTTTTCTGAAAATACTTTTTTTGGTTACAGGGGATCGTAAAACATATATTTCCGGTGAAATCTCGGTATCGAATTTTTGGGTGGAGTGGCTTACCTTCTCTATACGGTATATACATAGTGTGTATAGAGAAATTAAAAATAAGTATTAAACCCTCATGACGAAACGTGCATTGAAATGGAAAATATTCATTAAGAAACTATGTATCAATATGTATTTCACTCGTGTTGGTGTTTTGTGACAGCATACTTTGTAAGTATATGATGCTTTCTTTGTTCTTAACGATAGCATTGCATTATATCTTACATGCTGTCATAGTATAGCTTACTGCATTTTGAATTCATTGCAGTAAATTTAAAATAAAACGCATAATGGTTACGATCAATTAAAAAATTACAGATAAATGAGAATACAATGATCCATTACCATTAAACACACAATAATACATCAATTGCGTCAAACAGCTGCATGACTCGGGTGTCTGTAAATGCTTACTAAAACTGCTTGAATTTAAAATATAACCTAGCTCAATTTTACATACATAAATACACCACACACACATATAAACGCGCTACAACAACAGAAGAATAAACCAACAAAAGAAAGAACACTGTGATATCATACAAAATACACTCCACTCATACCCACGTATTCACACATATACTGATAACTCATTTACTAAGAATGCCTATATAATATTTACACAAATATCTTATTTCTTAGTGCACGTACGCCCATTATTATGAACCCCAAGATTTGGGGATGTTTAGAATCTCTCCGTCTGTTTGTAGCTAAAAATACTTTCGGTAATGATTTTACCCCAACATCCTCCATCTGTACGCAAACTGCCAAAATATGCGTCTAGTTTTCCTAATCCCCTCATAATGGGCAAATCCTCCTGCTTTCACCCATTCCCATCCTCTGTTTCATACCTCACCCAACGATTATATTTTCACATAATCGTCTTTTTGTTTTTTCACGACGTTATATCTATTTTCGTTACCCCTTTTCAAATATTGTTTAACACAGTTTTGTATAATACGCGTTGCAGTCCTGCCGATAACCATTTTGGATACTTTATTTTACTCATTTGCTGCCGTTAATGTATTCTTCTCAAAGTATTTTGGTCACCTTTAATTTTTCGCAGCCAGTATCTAACTATACTTATTTTGGCAAATGCAGTATCATCCCAACATCCAAACCCAGAATACGTTTTCAGAAACTACATTGCATTTTATTTACATTATCTACCCTCTGCCATCACCACGACCTAAATATCGCCTTATACATGATTTGCAATGTTTTCGCTAGAATCTGGGCCAATAGCCTCAGTATTTCAGAAAGTTGTCTAATCCCTTTGTGCCATACAAACCTGTATTCCTGTGCTATTTTCCTGTCATTACAAACCTGACTCCTAGATAATCTAAATGTTTAATATTTTGAATTTATTTCTCCCTGTATTTCACTTTGCCTACTGATCGTACACGTAACTATTTTTAAATGCATGTGCTTTGGTTTAAACATATTTACTGCCATGTCACTTTGTCTGCAAAATTGTGTCGGTACGTTTAAACTATATTTCAAACCATTTGTGTTTTACAAGAAATAACGATGTCATCAGCAACCAAAACATCTTCAACTGTCAGCGTATCTATAGCTTCCTGCAACTTCATATCAACAATGTCATCAGTAAACAAATTAAAAAGTAACGGATAAACCCAACCCTGTTTAACTCCCCTCTGCGCTATGTTGCATTCCGATGTATTGTGTTGATCAGTTTGATGCTTTAAACTCTTTATACTTGACCTTATTATTATAATAATTTTTATTGGAAAATCTTTTATGTGGTAATTTAACCCAGAGAGCACCACATTCCACATTTCCCAAAGCCGTTTTAAAATCTACAAACACGGTCAGTGGTCGAAAAGTGTACTCTAAATCCACTTGAAATTTAGAAATCTTACCACATGTCATGACCCGACATTTAATTCTTTCGTGTAAAAATTCTACTATAATTTTTTTCAAATATAGAGAGCAGTGAGATGCCCCCTATGAAAGTCAATGGTGTGGTGGTAGCGTGCCTTTCTTGCATTCAACATGTCACCAGTTTGAATCTCGGTTAGGGTGAGTTACCTGGATAAGTTTTTTTTTTCTGTGATTTTCCCTTATCCTGAGAAGCCAAAAGTCGAGAAACTTTAAGTTCCATGGACCCCGGGATTTCTTGAGCATCATTTCATTTATCTTCCGATATGACCAACCAGGTTAAAGGACGTTAAGATACACATACACACTGCCCCTATAAATTCCTAGACTGCTGTAACTCGGTTTTTCCTTGTAAAGAGGTTGGATAACGGAGGTTTTTCGTCTTTCCGGATATTCTCTTCCTTCAAATATTTTATTGAAGCTAATTTTATACAAATACGATGTTTTATTAACTTTTAGACAGCTTTGAAGAACTGAGCTGACAATCCTTCTATACCTGCTGCTTTCCAATCTTTTAAACATTTTATTGCACGGAGAACCTGTACTTATTTCGTGATCCAGCATTTGCATAATCGGAGTTCCAGTAATCCCTTTAGTACTCAAGGTAATTAATTCTCTGTCTACTACTGCTTGCTCATAGACAATTTTAAAGTGTTTCATCCATTCCTCAGCAAGAATACTTACTTGAATGTGCCTTTGCTTTCGGATCAGCCTAAAAACTTTCCCCATGCCACTGACCTCCCCGTTATCGACTACCTGACACATCTCTACCGCATTTGCTTCCTGCCAGGCGGTTTTGTTCTGCTTTAGGATGTCATTAGTCGTTTTTCTAGGATTTAGAAAGGAAACTCCTCGTTCATCACCCTGTTCTTCTATATTTAAGAAGCGCAGATGCAGTTGCTTTTTTCGCTATTTTATATTGATCATTGTACCTACTATTTAAGGTTAAGCAGTTTGAATGTATACCCCACCTTATCAGCATGCATGTAATAGCTTTCTGTATAGTGTTGGTTATATTTTTTATGCCTTCAAATCCTTTCTAAAGATATAATTCAATTTTTTAAAGTTTTAATACAACTCTCCTTTCCAGTTTAATTAAATTATGGCGTAAAAGTTTCGTATGTGTTTTTATTCCTATCATAAGACTATAGTGTGATATTTTAAGAGTGATTATCAGGAAAAATAATGAGAGTCAATGCTGTTTTCGACATTAAAATTTTCAACTAACGGCAGTACATCTTGTGAACACAGAATGTAGCCAATGATACTGCACCAGTTACCTCCTCTGACATATGTGAACCATTTTTCCGTTCCTTATTTCTAACTCATAGGCGTCGCAAAGCAATAACTCCTTTTCTCTTGCTTTTAAAACCGAGTCCGTGTTGCTTCTCCACCGCTTTTTGTTATCTACATTTCCTTTTGAATCATTATATACTAGCCAGGAAGTAAAGGTATATTGGTAAATAAGTGTAGTGTGGTATGCGAAAGGTTAACTGACATGCTGATATTTCTATCATATTAAACATTATAATTTTGATTTCCGTAGATATTTATTTTATCTTTGATCCCTTTGGTCAGCATTTTACGAAAGTGTATTGCTATAGCAGACTTTCCCTAAATATAGCTAACCATTGGATATGACCCTTTATATTTAAAATAGATTCTCCAGAGTTAGAATGTTACTATTGTATTTTATTCTCACAATGTCCTACCTAGGGCGAGAAAGCAGATTGCTTGCAGCATTTGATATTGGAATTTCAATGGTTATAGTGTTTTTTTTTTTTACTTTCTCTACACGTACTATGTACATAGTGTATAGAAAAGGTATTGCACTCCACCAAAAAATTCAATACCGAGATTTCACCAGAAATATATGTTTTAGAGTCCCCTATGTCCAAAAAAGCATTTTCACAAAAAGGTCCGTGTGTGTGTGTGTATGTGTGTGTGTCCGTGTGCCTGGGAACACGATAACTCAAAAACGAAAGGTCAGTAAAATACGAAACTTGGTATTTGAGTTTAGAATCTTGCAGGGATGCGACACAAATATTTTGAGAAAAATCACCCCAACCCAGACAACCCTTTACATGGAAATTTTTTCGAAAATTTAGATTTTCTCAAAAATGGCTCTAACGATTTTGATTAAAATATCATATATTAAAAGCATTTAGCTGAAAAATTAAATGTATATCTTGAATTTTCTGGGAACACCCTCTGAAGAGTAGTTTATTCTGAATGAAAGTTACGGAATTTTAAATAACTGCTAAACCGTAAGAAATGGACAAAAACTTACTACAAAAAATGTAGAGCACGTTAAAACACACAATCTATATTTTATTCATTTTTTCGTGGAGTTCGTCGTTTTTGAGACATTTCTTATTTTTGGTTTCTTCTATGAAGGACATACTTTTCTCATAAAGGAATTTGTCAACTGTTGTCCATACAAACAAACGAACTTCAGTGACATAGCAACCAGCTTTTGATTATCACTTTAACCTATGGTACTCCCTTATTTCGCTTCTACTTACAAGGAAGCAAATAAGACTATTTCTACTATTATTTTCTGATTAGCATGAAGTAAATAAAGGTATAAGCTTTTTAACAATAAATTGTTGCAGAGATATAGAGAAAGTCATGTGAATGGTACATACATTTTTTTTTTATTTTAGGAAGGTATGTATGTATGTGTGGGTGTGTGTATGTGTGTAAATGTGTCCGCGTATCCGTGTGCATATGTTTAACAGCCACATGTTTGTTATTATTGGTAATTACATTACATAATTTTAGTTTGTTATGTCCCACGTATTCATCATTTTCTACCCTACCATATCCCATTCCATCTTTTCTCTTATAATTTATTTGTCTACTGTGCTTCCTTCTTACCTACTTACCTATCTACCGGCTTCCTTTGAAAGCTATTTTAATGAAATCGGGATGAACACCCCAATTAATAGAGGATAATTTTAATGAACTATCTTTTTCAATAGACATAAATCGGACTTTATTTTTAATTTGGTCAAAAATTGCCCTGAAGATTATCGCTGGAATTCGGTTGTCCCTGTCTCCTTAGTTACGTCGTTGAAGATTCCACTCGTAATCCCCTAATTAATTCTATCTCAGGGGTTCTATGGGTGAGACTAATATTAAATACATTGCATTTTCACTTACGACTTCAATTTACAGTATCACAGGTTTAACGGGCGGCTAGCTTATTTCCTTACAAAAGATGTTATAAATAAATACCATCAAATTATTAATCAGGAGCCAAATCTAATGGCACATCGCTCCCCCACCACTTAAGCACGTGGACGTGCGCACAACACAATGTGACGTGAACACAAGCTCCAGAGAGAGAGAGTTAGAGAGAGATAGTATCATATAAGAGATCTGCTGTGTCTTATATACCAATCCTGGGTGACACCAACAAATGTAACAACAACTTGCTTTTATGCTTTTATTTGCTACTAGCTAAGGAAGCCTTATCGTAGCAAATATAAAATGTAATACCAGTTAACGATTTTAATTTATCTACTATTCATAATAAACAGGGGAAATGTTGCATTCCACCCAAAAATTGGATACCAAGGTTTCACCATAAATACAGGGTTTGAAACTTAATGAATCCAAAAATAGTACTTTTAGAGAAAGATGATCTAACTTATTCCGTGATTGGATTGTTTTTTCATACACTCCGTGTGTAGGACAGGAGTTAGACACGTAAAGTCAGGCTCAAAAATTCAATGTAATAGCCGGCATTTGAACCATGGATCTGCCGATCTCTGCCAGTCCCCATGGCCGTGCTCGCCAAGGCGTGCCGCTTTGGTGCTTCGTAGCGCTGGGGATCGTGGGTTCGAGTCCCGCCTTGGGCATAGGTGTTATATGTTTGTGTTTATGTATGTGTTGTAAAAGCAAGAAAACAGCAATCCAGTAATAATACAGAAAAACAAGGTAAAAAAGGTAGACAAAAAGTGGGGTATACAGTATTTAAAAAAAAAATAAAAAAAATCTCTAGCCGGTTGCTCTGCATCTGAGCTAATATGGCAACATGCCGGCATAGCATTGAATTTATCATCTGAGTCGCATGTTTCCCGATAAACCACAAGGTGATCTCAAATTATTTTGAGATGACAACCCCAATGGCGACTTACAATATTGTAAGTACTTTAGACCCAGAATTCATAGAGTAGCCAACTATTATGGTCAATTGGTTTTGGAATAATTGTTTTTTTCACACAATCTGTGTGTAGGATAGGAGTTGGATGGATAGAGTGATACTGAAAAATTATATTGCAATTTTATTATATCATATTCCATTTGTGGCGCAAGGGATCTCAGGTTGGAGTCCAGCCTGTTTGAGTTCAAGTAAATTTTACACTATATTTGTGAAAGGCAAAACAATAGAAAAACAAACAGAAACCAGGGAAAACAAGAGTAATTTAATTTCAAAACACGCTCCCAAAGTATTCTAATCTAATTTAGGAACATCTTATTATTATAATTATTTTTCAAGGACAATCCCAAGTACATTTCTACCTAACAAATGGTATTCTGATAACAATTTTGAATTCGCCAAAGTTTGGTCCCTGCTAATGGAGGGGCTAATGTACTTCAGATCTATTTACCGCCACGGATAGGGTTTCGGTTTATGCACTAAGTGGTACCTCGACAAATGGGCAAGGGCGAGGGTTGAGTTGGGCTTACGCTCGCACTGTTTGCCACTGTGTATCACTGCAAGAAGCTTGGACCATCTTTTCAAAACATTTTTAATCAATCAAAAATACGTTTGGATAAAAAAGTCTAACTATTTGGTGAATTTATCCGTATTTGCAAGCAAACGCTTGAGTACGGGTTCTGGATTTGAGTCCCGCTTTGGTCATGGCTGTTTGTGTGTTTCTAAATATGTATATGTAAGTGTATTTTAAGTAAAAATAATACGGTAAACAGATAGGAAAACAAAGGAAATGTAGACTGCCTCCATTGTCGAGCGGTTTTCTCACCCGGAGGTCCCAAGTTTGATTCCCGGGTGGGGTGGGGAATTTTTCTTTAACCAGAATTATTCCCTGAAGTATTATGTGAGAGCGAATGTGTGTGTTTTGAGGAAAATAGAACGACTTAAACCCAACGTAAAGATCCTACAGAGAACGACTCCGGGACTGAGTTTTTTTTTAAATAAATAATGAAATAAAAGAAAGCTGGGTAGATCTGTTTCATTCCCGAATTGCCTGTTCCACCATATCCTTTCCATTGTCGCAGGTTTTCTTCAGAGTTGAAAGTGTCTACTATGATGCTCGGTGCGTCGTGGCAGGGAAAAAGGATACTTATTGTGAACCGTCTCCGTCCCCTACTTCGGCTGGTTGCCGGGATGAAACCTCGGGGGGGGGGGGGTTCAAACTATTTGAAGCGGAACCCCGGTCTGCCTCTCCGACGATAAATATACTTCAGTCTCGAAACTGTAAGGTATTGCAGTTCCGCCCTCTAGGTTCGGGCCGCTCGGTGATCCTCTCACCTCATCCCTCCCTCCCAGGGCGTCTATCGTGTGGTGTATGCACAATAACCTGAATGGTTTGCGGCGAAGCTTCTTCTGTTGTAACTTAGCCTAACCCCAAATTAATGAGGACTTCACGGGATGAAAACCAAGTTACACTAGAGTCGTCATTAATAACCAACACTGAGAAAGCTTCAAATACCTAACCCCAAATGTTTGGAAATCCTAAATATCAAAACGGAAAATGTAAAGCAGTTTTCTAATAAGATATTATGCATTTAAAATGCATCAATTAAACGATAGTGTTATTCGCTACACATGTACAAATTACAATTGCAATACAGTTACAAAAATCTGAAGTGCTCCATTCACATGACTTTCTCTACATCTCTGTAACAAATTATTGTTAATTAGCTTATTCTACTATCTACTTCATGCTAATTGAGATAAACATTAGTAGAAATGGTTTTATTACTTAGTTCCTTATAGGTAGAGGGGAAATAAGGGGATACACTAATGTTTAAAATGTGGTTGCTATGGAATAAAAATTCGATCCTTTGCGTAGTCAGGTGTTGACAAGTTCCCGTATGAGAAAAGTATAGCATTTTAAAAAACTGAAATCAATAACAAAGAATATCTTAAAAGAGGTAAACTCTGGGAAATATAATAGAAACTCTGTGTTTTAAAGAGCTGTACATTTTTTGTGCAGTAAGTTTTGAATTATCTTTTAAGGTTACTAGTAAGAGGCTATTCTAGAAAATTCAAGATATACATTTTATTTGCTATATAAATATCTTTAATATACGATATTTAAATCAAAATTTTTAGTGCCATTTTTGAGAAAATCACAACTTTGAGAATGTTTCCGTATAAAGCGTATTTTGTTGAAAATCTTCATCTGGTATCCTTGGAAGATACTGAACTTAAGTACCAAGTTTGGTATTTAATGAAATTAAATACACACACACACACTCGCACACACAGATACACATGCATACACTACCATTTTTCGGGAAAGGCTTTTTTTGGATTCTGGGGTTCCCAAGGCAGTATTTGCGGTGAAATTTCGGTATCAAATTTTTGGATGCAATACAATACCTTCTCTATACACTATGCACATAGTACGTGTAAAGAAAGTAGAAAGAGATGAACCTTTAAATTGTTGTAATATTCTTACATAGAAATGATTTGCTGCAAAGTAAAACCACAAATTATGAAAATACTCCAGTGTACAGAAGACCGCTGATTGTAAACAGAATAACCGCTTTTTAAAAGCTTTGAATTGACAGTTAAGAGTAATTTCTTCTTTCTGAAACATACACTTAGCTTAAAGAAAAAAACTTTACTCAATTAAAATGCAAACATTAAAATTTGTAATCCTTACTCCATATGTCGGAATCCAATTCTTGTGATGCGAATAACGATTATAAACTTTTGATAAAATATAGATTTGTCATTAGGCTAATGCATTACTGTTCAACTTTCTTCACTTACTTAAATAAAAGTATTTTCTCAGCTAATGTCATGAAATAAAGGAAAAAAAAAAAATTGCTTACGGATACCAGTACACCAGAAGTCATTATGTCTGTAATCTACCTGACTACAGTAATGTCTCTTTGTGCGTATGCATGCGTGCTTGTGTGTATATGTGTGTATGTGTGAATGTGGTGAGAATGAACCAGGGCATTTAAATTTACTGGGAATTTTTAATGAGGCTAATAACTCAACAGTTTGGAATGACTTACCTATCTTTCTCTCCTTCTCTCTCTCTCCCTTCTGATACATAAAACATATACCCTCCCCCTCCAGGACATACAATCCTCTGGAGTCAGATGCCGGTGAAGTGGAGGCTTTGGATCAGAGAGAAACCAGGATAGAGGAAGTAGGTGGCAAGATAATTATAAAGTAATTGGTGGAATTATTGGGGGGGGGGGAACCGGAGAATCTGGAAAAATTCCGCTCCTTTGTCCAACACAAATCCCACATGCTGGAATTGAGCCCGGGATGCCGAGCTATGAGGCAAGTGGTCTAACCACTGGGAGGGTTACCGACTGTTTCTGATTGTTTTAAGGGTTTTTTATTATTTAATCTGCTACCTTTCAAATTTAGAGAAACTCTATGTTATAGATAACATTTGTTACCGTAGTACAATTCGGATTAGAATACGGACTAAGGAGACCCGCCTCCGTGAGTCTCCAAAATACAATACGGCAAATCTTCTAACATTCACCGCTAAGTATGCATGCGCTGCACGTTCGCTAATTTGTAACAACTGCAATGCGAAAATCAGAAGATACTGTGGAAGTTACAGTAGAAATAACTAAGGTTCGAAATACAAGAAACTTTTATTAAGCTGTTCCGCCTTGGCTAGCTTCGCAGCTCAGTCGGTAGAGCATCTGCCTCTTACACGAGGCTTTCCGGGTCCGATTCCCGGCTGGAGAGTTGGAATTTTCTCTAGCCAAGAATATTCCCTATCCTTCCTAGTGTCTAGAAGTAGGAATGTGAATATGAATGTGTGTGTGTGATCTAAAGAAGAAAATAGAAACCCAATGACAACAATACATGTGTTCCAAAAGGGAATGCCACCAATATGACTGTGCAATTAAAGGCGGACAATTAAAACAAGTTTCATGTATACCAAAGCTCCTACGTGATAAGTTACCATATGTTACACTTTTATCGCATCTATTTACTTTGGTTTGCTAATTCTCAATATTCTGCATCCTCTGTATTCCCAAAATTGGCTTACCTGTCTTTCTGAACGTACCGATTCTCATGAACTTGCGCTGAGCTAATGGATTTCTAGTTTATCGAGTTCACCTGAGGGGCTAATTGACTTGGCTGTTCTAACTTTCTGCCTAATTGTTTTTCCAGCGGTACTTGAGAATTAATGACCCTTACTTACAAGTAATTGAATTGGAACTTCTCTTTTTACTATACTCGATACTTTAATAAATGTAATAATTTATCTCTATTAAATTTATCCATGCAGTATTTCCTACATGAACATACCGGCGTGAAATCGTAATTAGGATGCTTTCATTGTTTAATTATAGATAAAATCAGTTGCTCAAAATATATACATTTGAAAAATTTAAATGTTAGTTTCTTCAAATAATACAACCTATAAAATAAATTAATATATTACACAAAATAAATTAATTGGTTATTATATACAAACTTATAAGGGTTATTTTTCAAATCTCGAATATATTTTACTGGATCTTAAAAGATGAATTTACTTCTTCCTGACGCATTTGTAAATGGAGGATTTGAATTAGTCTTCGAATTTGAGCAAAAACAAAGAAAAAATGTGATTTTCCATGACATTATACATATATTATTTTATTAGTAGTATTATATCAGGATTAATATAATTATTATTAGCATTAACATTTAAATAAAATGGTTCAGATTTAACTAAAATACAGGCTAGTCTGGGCTGATATACGGGTATTTAGAGAGAGAGAGAGAGAGAGAGAGAGAGAGAGAGACAGACAGAGACAGAGAGACAGAGAATATAAGATATTATATACTATAAGAATATAAAGTACCAGAGTTTAAGGACGATGTGATCCAGTATTTGCAGTTTTTTCGGTATTTTCTGAAGTCATATTTATGAGCAAAATTTCGCGATATTTTTAGGATGTCTGTTATTTCCTTTCTCAGACGTTTGGTTGTTTACGTAACAGGTAATACGGTTGACCTTCCCTGTTCAATTATAGGTGGCGAATGCTTGTAAACACATTAGACTCTAAAATGTGTGTGTCATTTATGACGATGTTATTAGGAAGCGGACAAAATGAGATAGATACGCATGTGTTGTACTCATTATTCTCTATTAAATATGAGTTTATTTTTATTTATTCCGTTCCAAACTTGTATCATTTATTTCAAAGTATTTCTCTTAGTTTTACATGGTGAAAGGAAGTATAGATGAGTTGGTGGCATTAATTGCATTTTTAATAAACAATAAGATATTTTAAAACTCTGTCACAAAATATTGATCATAATCGGAATAAATTATTCATGCAATATTTGACAAACGGAAGAGAAACTTACGGAATAGTGCTCTTAACCTCTATGCACCGCGGATTTTATAGGACCCCAATATGACAGTTATTCCTATAATGTTATGTGATATCATTGGGAAATAATTTAAAACATTTTAGTCCGCTTTCATATATTATCCTCCTGACGCTATATAGTGTTGCTTGAACTTGAGGTTTTTACCCCGGGTGTGTACTATCATGATATAAAAATGAACTGTTCCCAAAATAGAGTTTAGTTTCCATGTGGAATATTTGTGAGCGTTCTAAAAGATGTGAATTCCTTGGATCCAAGTTTCCAATTTAAGCTTATCCTTTATAACACCAGTAAGCCTCTACGAAGTTCAAGGGAATCAATAAAAATCTTCCAATGTAAATAAAAATATATAATAAATAATAAATAATAACCCTATAATAGATAATAACGAGTTACCAACCTGATTTCCCAGGAGACATAGCTATGGTACAGAATAGGTATTCATATTCTCGCGTGATGAATATATTAAATGTTATTATTAAGGTTCTTTTTAATTGTTTGCTACACTATGCAAGGTACGATTCAGCTTCCTCCAAAGCTAAGGACTTATTAACGATAAAAAGCTGATGTGTTCCTTCACATGACTTTCTCTACAACTCTGCAACAAATTATAGTTAAATTTACTTCATGCTAATCGAGAAAAAATTAGCCCAAACAGTCTGTTACCTTGTAAGTAGAAGCAAAATAAGGGAGTACCATAGGTTAAAGTGATAGGCAAAAGCTGGTTGCTATGTGGCTGAAGCTCCCTTTTTTGTATGGACAGGAGTTGACAAATTTCTGTATGATTTTCAAAGCTGAAACTAAAAACAAGAAGTATCTTAAAAACGATCAACTCCACGAAAAAATGTATATTGCATAAATTGTGTGTTTTAACGTGCTCTACATTTTTTTTGTGGTAAGTGCTTGTCCATATCTTACGGTTTAGCAGTTAGGCAAAATTCCGTAAAATTGATCCAGAATAAAGTAGTCTTAAGAGACTATTCCCAGAAAATTCAAGATATACATTTTATTTCTTAGGTTAATGTCTTTAATATACGATATTTTAATCAAAATCTTTAGAGCCATTTTTAAGAAAATCAAAATTTTCGAAATTTTTTCCATGTAAAGGGTAGTTTGGGGTGTGGAGATTTTTCTTATAATTTTTGTGTCGCATCTCTGGAAGATACTGAACTTAAATACCAACTTTGGTATTTTACCGACTTTTCGTTTTTGAATTATCGTGTTTACAGACACATGGACACACGGAGACACACACACACATACATGAACCTTTTGGTGAAAATGCTTTTTTTGGATACAAAGGACCCTAAAACATATATTTCCGGTGCAATCTCGGTATCGAATTTTTGGGTGGAGACAATACCTTCTCTGTATACTATACACATAGTGCGTGTAGAGAAAGTAAAAATGAGGATAGCATAATCTATGCAAGTATATTTTTTATATGTCATGATCTGAAAGGTGCTGTAACTGCAGTTGAATCCCTTTCTAAATGAATCCTTATTTCAGAGACAACATAAGCAAAATAAAACCAAGTTTTTAGGACAGATTGAATTAGGCACAGATCTTTACGGGCGTCATAATTACAATTTTTAATGAGCTCTGCACCACATCTGAGATTAATCAAACATTTCATCTAGAAACTGAATATGTATAAATTGTTCTCTTTTAATCAAAATCTTGGACTTACTTTATTTTTATATAAAACCAAGAAGTATATATACAGGGTGTTAATGAATTACACCGAAATAATTTGCGAGATTGTGCAAGTGACTTATATAAGAAATTTGAGATCGGCGATGCTTGGTCCCCGTTAAACGTGTGGATATCAGATACTGATAAGTAAGTGTTAAAGCAAAGCAGGTTGAAAAAAAAGCTTAGAATGTCTTTAAAACTGCTGCCCGAGTATAGAAATATCGATTTTTAGCAGCTCGTTACTAGCGTTCTCAAGATTTAATGTCCCAAAAATCTTTAAAATCTCGAACTAATCGCTTGACAGTGCGACACTGAACATTCATTAACTACGTTCTTGAGTTATATAGCCTCCTCTGGAGGCGTTTTTTCAACTGCTCTGGTGGCTTAATGTGTGACGCCGGAAGCTGCTATCTTAAAGGTGAAGAGATCGATTCCTGTCATAGAGCAAATGTTTTTTATTCTTTTTTTTTCATCTAAGACGAAGTGCCGCGATATTTGAACGAGACCCAAACTCGAAAACTGTCCTTCACTTGAAAGCTAGTATCATAACCACTATGCCAGAGAGGCACACTGTAATATGTCATTTCGTTTTTCGTGCTATGCTCTCGAATGGTTGATAAATTAGCCAGTGGCGTACTAGTACTTCAGAAACTTATAGCCGTTACTTCGAAATTTCAATAAACAGGCTATAAATATCCTATCTCAAATTTCTTATTTAAGTAATCTACATATTTTGTGAAAATATTTCGGTATACTTTATTATTAGCCTGTATATCGTTTTCCTTGAGGTGCAATAAATTATAGTTCTTTAAATACTTAATTACAACTCGCTTAAAGCGCGTAGCTACTTTGAAGAATTAAAAAAATGTTCACTTTTCAAAATCTGTGTCACATGTTGGTCACCTGAATTTCTCCTCATAGAACTGTAGCACTTTGCAGACCCTAAAATTGTCACTTACTTCTGTGTACCAAAATAGTACAATTAATGGAATTCACTTATTCATATAAAATTGATTTAAAGTCATTAAGGCATTCCTCCCTCAGTCTGACAATTTCACTGTCTTTTTCTTTATTAGAACGGACCTCTCTGGATATGTTGACAACAATGTTGAATTACTTCTTTTGAAAAAGTATGAAATAGTATAGCATTGATGAAATCCTTTGAAATGATACCACTATGCGAACTTATAGTGAAACAATACCAATAACTATAGAATTGACCAATATTCAACCGTAACAAATAAAATACATGGAAATAAACAGATAGCCATGAAGATTTCAGTTTATCATTCTTAGTACCTCTATAGTACAGAAACAATATAAATCCTTCACGTATGTGATATTTTAAAAGATTTATATAATCCTGTAAAACTGATAAATAATAAATGATAAATAAAACCACATTGCCCACAAGAGTAAAGTTCTTAAAAACAAACATGTTTTTCAAATACGTTTTTGCAGCATTAACATTTCCAAGGTATTTGTTATTAGCGGCTCGAGATTTAAGACATATCAATTTTCAATTGATTCTTGTGATGTGATAGAAAGGGTTTGAAATTATTTTGTTTTGTTTTGTTCTTTTTGTTTGTTTTAAGTTTCACGCCCTTTAACATGGGCATATAGGTCATATTGAACGATTAATGAAATCTGTGAAATTATGATCAAATGATTCCGGGGTCTAAATTTATTTTTACCCTAAATTCCTCTTCTCCGGACAAGCAAGCTACCCGGAGAGAAACTTTATTCAGGTAACTCACAATAATCAAGATTCGTACCCGGGACCTCATGAATGTGAAGCAGATATGCAACTCCCACACCACAGATGCTGGCTGAGTATGAATTTTATTGCCAGCTTATAGGACCCATCCTGAAACATTTGACTATCTTATATCTGTTGCGAAGCCGTAAGATCCACAAAAGTTTGCCTAGTCTAGAATGAAGTAGATAGGAAAACGAAGGTCTGTAAGAATAATTTTCATATTCAGTAATAGGCGATGGAGAATACAGAAAGCCAATAGAATGCAAAGTATCATCCTTTTAATGCCTTAACTTCTAAGCAAGTATTTGCTTAACAGAGCATCTAAAAAAATTCCTCATAGAGAACTAGACATATCCAATTTTACGAGTAGCTTACTGTTGTACTGAGTGTTTGATGTGCAAAAACATTAATTTATATAAGCTGGCCATCAGAACTAATTAATACAATTAGTTTATTGAAAAAATCCATGTAAAGGTTTGCTTGTCATAACTTTGTTTTGAAAATACTCAAAGATTGTCCCAAATTGTTTTAAAATTTACCTTGGTTTTAAGGACCAAATAAAATTCAACTCTACGCGTTTAATGACCTATAATTTGGCAAAAAATGCAAAAAAATCTGCATTTATTACCCAAAATTAACAAATATTTTAAATAAATAACTAATAAAGAGTAAGGAGTTATCAGTAAAAGTGCCATTTGTTATATTAAACACTGATTTGGCTAAAAAGTTACATAAAATATAACACACTATCAGAAAATTAAAAGAAAATATAAAGAATATTTTAATTATTTCAGTTATAATACATTTTATAAACATTTACTTTAAAACAGGCTTACATTATCAAACAAAAATACTGTGTATTGTCTGTTAATACTGACTAATACTTCTTTCTACTTCAACGGAAACCATTGGATTATACTGAAAGCAACCAGTGTCTTCTGGGTCAACAAGAGACACAACTCTGCCAATTGAGAAAAATGTTTTGTAACCTCCATTCTTGTCTACCATCTTTTTTTTATTTTCATTAACACTGCATCACCCAGTTTAACACATGTGCAACTCAAATCATGCACTGTACTATCCACTATTTGTAGCTGCTCCACTTTGGATGTTTCCAGAGAAGTTAAGACACCAGGAAGGAATCCAAAATGTGCATTGAGTAAGAAAGTTTAAGTTTCTTTATCAATCAACAGTTCTTCCGTTGTTTTTATTGATACAGACTCGGTATTATTGAAGTAATCAACTACTTTCTCTATAACGTCGAAATTCTTGCAATAATAACTGAAAACTCAAGCCATGTTCTCAAAAGAGATGAAAAGGGAAATTAAATTCTGAAGCTTGTTTTGAATGCTATAACTCGAGAGGGGGCTTTCAAGAACACCTTCTTCATGCATTTAATTAATTTATCCACTTCAGGAAAATTTGCACGTACTTCTTCCGCGACCCGATGTAATGCGTACTCTAAATTTGTGAATTTCATCATGTAGGATGCTGCGTGTATTATAAAAAGTGGTACATTAGAAATCCCGTCAATACAAAGTACAGGGTTACTACAAAAGAAATAGACAACTTCAACTGCATGTGAAATAAAAACTATTAGATAGCAACCTAATTATTTTGCAGGTATGTTGAGAAACTCACAAAGTTCCGTTTGTTACTATTGGTAACGCTGTAGTGTTTTGTTTGTTGTTGCAGAAACTGAAATGGCGGAAAATCCTGTGGAAAAGGCATATTGCGTGTCGGAATTTGCTAGAACGCAATCAGCAACTGTTGTCCAACGACATTTTAGAACACGTTACCACAAAAATGAAATGATACGCTCACAAAAACCAGCATCGTCTTCATCATGTCGCAACATGTCGATGCAAAAGTCATGCCGTATGACCTTATCTTCTTCACTCAGAAACTGCAACATCTGTAATCTGTAAGGCATCATGTGCAGTCACTTCCGCAAGATTTTCCATACAGTTTGCTGTGGAATTTCTAATTGCATGCTTGCCCTAGATGTCGATTTCTGTGGGCTTCTTATGTAGGCAGAACGAACACGTTCAACGTTTTCTTCCGAAACTCTTGGTCTTCCCGAGCTCTTCCCTTTGCACAAACATCCCGTTGTCTCAAATTTTCTATACCAGTCGTAGATTGACTGTCTAGTCGGTGGCGTTTTGAGGTAACGTGTTCTAAAATGTCGTTGGACAACAGTTGCTGATTGCGTTCTAGCAAATTCCGACACGCAATATGCCTTTTCCACAGGATTTTCCGCCATTTCAGCTTCTGCAACAACAAACAAATCACAACAGCGTTACCAATAGTAACAAACGAAACTTTGAGAGTTTCTCAACATACCTCCAAAATAAGTAGGTTGCTATCTCTAATAGTTTTTGTTTTACAGGCAGTTGAAGTTGTCTATTTCTTTTGTAGTAACCCTGTATTTTCAATGCATGATCACGTTGAGTGGTTGACTTTGTCCAGCTGCTCACAACATAGCAGAAGTTTTCTCCAGGACTGTGTTCTTCTGGAGCTCCAAAATAACATTCACCACATAACGACCTACAGTCTCTTGTCTCGTCGATGAATACAAATATTTTATTTTCTCCAATCCTTTTTCTTATTTGTTGCACAGTTTTGTCATAACAACGACCTTTTTACCTTCTCTATACTCACTATGTACATAGTGTATAGAGAATGTATTGCACTCCACCAAAAAATTCGATAGCGAGATTTAACCGGAAATATATCTTTTAGGGTCCCCTGTATCCAAAAAAAAAAAAAAGTATTTTCAGAAAAAGGTCCATGTGTATGTGTGTACGTGTGTCCGTGTGTCCGTGTGACTGTGAACACGATAACTGAAAAACGAAAAGTTCGTAAAATACCAAACTTGGTATTTAAGTTTAGTATCTTCCAGTGAATCGACACGAAGATTTTGAGAAAAATACCCCCACCCCAAACTACACTTTACATGGAAATTTTTTCGAAAATTTTTATTTTGAATAAAATATCGTATATTAAAGTTGTTTACCTGACAAATAAAATGTATATTTTGAATTTTCTGGGAATAGCCTCTGAAGACCACTTTATTCTGGATACATTTTTCATAACTACTAAACCGTAAGAGATGGACAAAAACTTAACCCACAAAAAATGTAGAGCACGTAAAAACACACAATTTATGATCTATACATTTTTTTCGTGGAGTTGATAGTTTTTGAGATATTCCTTTTTCTTGGTTTCAGCTTTGAAAAACTTATACTTTTCTTATACAGGAATTTGTCAACTCCTGTCCATACAAACAAAGGAACAATAGTCACATAGCAACCAGCTTTTGGCTTTCACTTTGACCTATGGTATCCCTTGTTTCGCCTCTACTTACAATAAAGCAAGAAATAAGACTATTTCTGTTAATTTTTCTCGATTAGCATGAAATAAACAAAATATAAGCTTACTAACAATAATAATTTACAGAGATACAGAGAAAGTCATGTGAATGGAACACATCAGCTTTTTTGTAGCTTCTTCTCAATATGCTGGGATTCGGGATTAATTGCCCAGCCTCCTCTTCTAAGAAAGTGCGCAGCAGTGGAATATTGGCAGTTAAAAATACTTCACACAATTTCACGCAGAATGACAAAAAATGTTGAACGAGTTTCTCTCAGAAGCATCTGTTGTAAATTTACATGGGATTTATTTTCAAGTCACTGCAGATCACGTTTATGTTTCTCCTGTGACGTGTTGTTCTACCGTAAACTTGTTTTTCAGTGTCGCACTCACGTCTCAAATCTTGCAGAATAAAATATGACCATCCGTGGAAAAACATTTACTCCATATTTGGAAACAAATTCCTAAAATTTACACTTTTACTTGCCTTTACTTTAGGCATTTTGCTCTTATGGTGTTTGTATAGATGATTAACGAAAACTGACCACCTCACTTAACAGCACAATGAAGACGGATTATCTGGTGATAGTCATTTCCCTGGGAGTGTGGGCAAGTTCCATTATGCACGTTCCTTGAAAAACAAGAGTAGGAGCTAGCATAACCTCTAAGAAATTGAATTGATTTCTAAGAAGTGGACAAGTTCATGAAGCGCATCCCCCCAAAATATGGGTACGAGCTAGTATAACATTTACTTAATTTCAAGAAATCGGAAGTGATAGGAACAATACTGAATTATAATACAAATCTCGAATTAAATACAAACAATCCACAACCTTATGCTTAAAATGCTCAAAATGACCTAAAATTAGCAAAACTGCATTATTGAAAATAAAAATAAAAAAATGTATCATAAATGCCCTAACAAATTGTTTTTGTTTAACCCTTTATTCAATGGCATACATGTTCATGTATGCAAGAAGCATTTCAACCTTCATAGCAAAAAGATGTAATATCGTTTATGTTAATTTTTCTGTTATCATTGTGACAAAATAAAGTAATTTATTTTAACCTAGCATTACATCTTGAAGGCGATTACCTTGATATAGTTATCAAGACAAATAGTCAAGCTACCCAACACTCACTTCAATAATTCTTAGCACCTCTGTTTCGCCTGCAATGCGGTAGAAGTAGAAACGGGCGTTAAACAATATCCGAAAACAAAAACAAAAAATATTTCTGTACCAAATTACTAATGTTATTTAATCTCGGGTATTAAAACCAGTTAAATTCAGTAATATCATTCCTTCTACTTCTATCTGACTTTTATCGTTGCTTTTGGGAGCCCAATATTTGCATCTGTAAGGTACAGTCAACTATGCCCGATGAGTTCAAATCTCCCCAATTTGTAATATGTAGCGAAAATAAATTTACCAAAAAAAAAATAAATAAATGTATTAAAAATATTCCACCTGAATTACACAACAGTATTACAATATTACAATGAAGAGAATTTCTGAATGCTTTTTAAGCAATGAAATTGGAATATTAATTTTGCCATTATTAAATTTTGGAGACTAGTGCTTCCATGATGAAGTTTAAATTTACGCTCTATTTAATGCGCTTTATTGAACAAGGTTAAAATTTGCACCTACATATACTTATCACATGTGCAATTAACTACCAATCTCATTATTTTTGCAATTTTCATGTAAATATACTTTTCTAACAAGTCCTTGGAGAAGAAACGATCCACCTGAGGTTTGTTGAATCCAACCAATCTCATTTAGCTCGTCGATTATGGGTTCCTTAATCCAAGTCAGGGTGCGCTTTTTCAAATGCATAGTACAGTTTTTGCCAGCCGCCTTTTTACCCGTATTAGATTTATGTGGAAGCTTCAGTTCTTACGCTGATAAAATGCCAACTCCAAAATGTCATTTCCTCGTCAAGGGCATGGGAATGCCTTATTTCCTGATGTTCTCAAGGAATCTTCTTAATTTATCTGGTAAGCGTATCTCTTCTCCTTTTGTTATTTAGAAAAGTGTCTCCATCAGGCAGCTCCTTTACATTAAACAGTCTTGAATTTCTCTGTCAGTTCTTGTTTTTCTGTTAATTCGTATGCAAATTAAGTTTCACAGTTTCATCAGAAACTTGTGCTGATGAGATCTATGGTAGTAGATCTCAATCAGTTATCTGGCCGCCACTACCCAATATAGTACTGATCGGTCATATCTGGAACTTAGATTATTAAAATGTTCCATCCGTTACTAAAGTACTTAAATTTCCGTAATGATTAAAATGCCATTATTACTATAAGAAAAATATGTGATAAATTATTGTTTATAAGCTTATTATCTACCTACTTCATATTAATCCACATAAACATCAGCAGAAACGGTTTTATTGCTTAGCTCCTTATACGTAAAAGGGAAATACTGGGATATACTAGGCAAATCCGACATTCAAATGCTTTAAAATATGGTTGCTATGGTATAGAAATCCGATTCTTTGCTTGGACAGGTGTTTACAAGTTACTGTATGAGAAAAGTATTAAGTATTTTAAAACTGAAATCAATAACAAGCAATATCTTAAAAACTGATAACTCCAGGGAAAAAATATATGTAACATAAATTGAGTGTTTTTTCCTGCTTTACATTTTTGTGACGTATGTTTTTGCCTATTTCTTACGGTTTACCAGTTAAGCAAAATTCATTCAAATAAAGATGTCTTCAGAGGCTATTCCCAGAAAATTCAACATATATTTAATATACGATATTTTAATCAAATTCGTTAGAGCCATTTTTGAGAAAATCAACATTTTTTTAAACTTTTTCCACGTGAAGGGTAGTTGGGAGTGGGGGAATTTTATGTGTTTTTTTTTTTTTTTTTTTTTGATTCAGGAGGACCCAAAACATGTATTTCCGGTGAAATCCCGGTATCTAATTTTGGGTGCAATACAATGCGTTCTCTATACACCATGCACATAGTACGGATAGAGAAGTAAGAATATGTAATGAAATAAACGCACATACTTGGAACAAACTGTGACTGCCTTGGGAAGTGTACAAGAGAGGCACTCATAGAAACAGAGGATTTTATAAGCCTAGCAACCCACATTTAGTCATCACACACTCACAGTCATTACTAGAAAATAATAATAAAGCAATCTAAGGATTAGCATTTACTATTTTATTAGGTATCTCATTATGCTCTACAACTATTTGAATATATTGGATTGCAGATTCTGTATTCTGTTCATCTTTTTTGTAGCAGCTGTAATTCATGGACTTCATGTAATTATTACGGTTATGGAAGATATCAAAATATACTCAATACGTTTCCAACTGGTGTGGAAACCAGGTGTGGTTTATAAAACTATCTGCCGCGGCCATAACCGGTCCTCCCCATACAGTACCATTGATAGTGTCTTTAGTTTATAAAAATTTCATCTTTATCCATTCCCGTTTTATTTCTTAATAATATGCTAAGTTTCAGCCTATTACTTAAAATTTATACATTTGGGTATGTAAATCGTTATCACTGCTATATAAATTTCACACCCTAAAGATTCATTCTGAGTCTCTTCTGCCATGTTCTTTTTAAATCAAGTCGAAACTGATTGCAATCAATTCTTACTTACAGGAATATTGATAATTTAATACTGTTAATACAAATTAAAGGTTAATTTTAACGCCAGAGGCAAGTAAAAATAAAGTAATCTACCAACACTTTTGATTTTTTGGCCACCCAGAAGTTTATATTTTAATTATCCATTGCCTTGCATCCATTTTGGGCATTTCCATCTAAGTGACATAATTTTTAAATATATTTTTTGAAGTTATTTTATAAAAAAAGTAAAAGTGTTTCTCATTTTAATAAAATATTACTTTTTTATTGGCAAATGTGGTACTATTTAAAATTTAAAGTTCTTTCTCAGTTCTTTGTCTGAAATTTTGTTGTAATGTGCTTGCCACTTTTTATTGGGCAGAGAATTCCAGAGCACATTTGATTGTTTTTGTTTCACATTTGGATATACTTATGTTTTCGTCAATACCAATTTATATGATAAAGTAATTCTTTATACAATTACTGGATAGTATTTTGGATCTCACGTTTTTCACATTATATCCCTAATAAAGGTTTATTTCCTGTATTACCAAATATCCTTACATAAGGAGATATGCCAAACAAATCAATCAGCTACAGATGAATAGGAAATTAAAGTCTTTTTTATTATCTTGTCGCAAAGACATGCATATAATTTAATTTTCCTCTCAGTAGTTATCCTAATTTGTGAAGAATGAATTAGGTACGAGTGAAACACTACTGTGCAGAAATAAAAATACGCTTAGAGATTTTACGGAGTAGGACACAATAGAAGCGACATGGAGGATTAGGTTGATATCAAATTATTACGAAATTTAGAGAATGGAATACGCCACAAGGTTTCAATTAACATGTTTTGACGTTAAGAGCATGTCCTAAATCACTGTCGGTAACTTTCAGCTCGTCTTTATGTCGATATATGCATTTATCATCAGTATCATAATGGTTTCTCTGCCAATTTAAATTACCTTATGCAAAGCTTCAGTCCATGGCGTTAATTTGCAGTATAACAGTAAATGAAATGTTCTATCCCCCCACTCCTCTTCAGTTGGTTCCATCAACTGACCTGAAACTATGTACGTGTGCAGTATGTCGGTGACGTGCAGCATTCTGCCCTGACAAGCTCAATTCCCTACCACAGACGCATGATAGATCTGCAGCTTCCCTGAGCTTCACCCATGTGTATGTCATCATCAAATTCAGGTTACAGACCTTAGCTGATAGGTCCTAGAGGCAGAATGCCAAAAAGGATTTAAGTTTACGTACAGGTGATTTGCACTTCGTACATCCTTATTAGGCACAAACCTATACATTTCAGAACATTTTCTAATTGCTAAATATCTTTTATATTGGTACATTTTATCAGTATTAAGATAAAGCATTGTATAATTATGCATATCGCTCAGTTAAAGTCATTACGATGAACACCATTTAATAAGTCTTATGAATTTACTTCGTTTAATGGTAATTACAGATGACTTCACGGATTAACAAGTTAAATTAAAATCAGAGAAATCCAAGCTTTTGACCATCTTGACTCTGACAGAGACCATAAAGTCAAGATACTAGAAAGCTTGGAGTCCTCTACTTACAATTTAGCTCAGGTGCTATCCCGTGAAATCATCTGCAATAATCAACATCGAGAAAGCTTCAAACCTTTAATAAGTTTTTAGCTATTTTCTGAAACTTGCAAGTGGAGCATATGGCACCTTTACGATGATTTCGTGATCGAATTTGAGTTTATAGTTTGTGAGTTCGCCGCTATGAGCCATGGTGACGAAGGATTACCTCGCTGCTCACAGATGGCGTTGTAGGATTTAATCACGAAATGGCGGACTCTTGCCCAGAAACCTTCTACTTTCAAGATATGGGGCTCTTTTATGTGCCAATATATGTTACGCGGGAACAACCGAAGGAAGCCATGCTAAGCGTTTCTGCGCCCGTATAAACCATAACCCTTCGCCATATTTTAACCTGCAAACTTTGATTTTGATGGCCATTATTGTAACCACTAAACCACGGAGGGCAACTGAGTTTGATAGTGACAACTATTTTTACTTCTCCTACATGTACTATGTACATACTGTATAGACGAGGTATTGTACTCCACACAAAGATTTGAGACCCAGATTTCACCGAACATATATGCTTTGAGGAAACCTCAATACAAGAGAAGCAGTTTTTAAAGAAAAACAGTGTGTCTGTGGACAGATAGCTCCGAAACTAAAATATCACGTTAAATACCAAACTTTGTATTCAAGTTTGGTATCTTCTAAAGATGCGACACGAAGATTTTCAAGAAAATTCCCCCAATCTCAAGCTATTCTTTACATGGCATTTTTTTTGAAAATTCAGTTTTTCTCAAAAATGGTTTTAACGATTTTGATTAAAATGCCTAAATTAAATTTACTCACAACAAAACAATGTATATCTTGAATTTTCCGGGAATAGTTTCTGAAGACATGGTTCTGGATTCACTTTTCCGAATTTTGCATAACTAGTAAACCGTAAGAAATAGACAAAAACTTACCGTACAAAAATGTCGGCATCGTTAAAATACATAATTCATGTCATGTGCATTTTTGTTGTAGAGTTTTTACAGTTTTGAAAACATTCCTTGTTATTGATTTTAAATTTTAAAAAGCCACGTGATAATCATACTAAAAACATATTGCCACAATTTGTGCTGAATACACCGAGCATTGTCGTGCAAAATGATGGGTGGGTTCTGCAAAAAGTTGCCGAAGATCATAAACTTCGAAAGTCGAAAATCGAAAGTCCATAAGACCTCCAACAATGTAAAAATTATGACCTCGATGGTGCTACGATAACGCATTCTGTTCCTCCATAGCCAACCATCAATGTGCAGTATCATTACTCATTTTTGGAACACAACCTGCAACCAGTTTGGAGAAGAAATCAGCAATACTGAACTTGGGACTTTGATTTGAATCCCAAGATGAAGGAACTGCTCTAAATAACTGTGTCAGAGCAATAGACCCTTCCATTTAAACTATCAACACAACAGACGCTGTCAAGGTATTCTATGACTTTCGCATCACTGGAAAAGGATTGTACACAATAATGATGACTATTTTGAAGGACAGTACCATTTGGTAGCGTACATATATCTCTTTTGTATCAGTTACAAATAAATCATTCTCTCTAACAAAGTTTCAACCGTCATATAGAGACTAGATGAAATGAGACTGAAAATAGCAACGCCATAGCCTTTTCAATTGTTATCTATCACTCGCCTAGTGTGAAAGATGCAGTTATTTAATAGCTAGACATTTCTAAAAATATAAAAGAGAGCAACCGAGATCAAGGAAACCCAATAAAGAAATGAATCAATGCATTAAAGCATTCTAAAGGCCAGATACAGGCTGATGACCTCTTATATTCAATTACTCGTTTTTTTCATGAGTTTATACTACGTAGGGGAAACAAAATATTCATAAAGTTTTAAACAGACTAAAATAAACCACAAAATGTGCAGTTATACTATTATGAGTACAGGGACACTGAATTTAATTAGTAGGTTCCTATTTATTTAATTTGTAAAACACTATTTAGAATAGCATATATAATTGTTTTCAAAATTATGTTTCTAATCTTTTTAAGGCAAGTACATTTCTGTCTTACTTCAAATAATTTTTTTCTATGGATTTTGGTAGCAGTGCATTTTTAAATAGTATGCTCTCATTATAAAAAAAGTGGTTCAGTTTTTAATTAAGTCTCCCGTATACTTCCTGTGGATATTCTTTATTAAAAAAATTAATCACTTATCATTTGCAATTTTAAACTAACACTGTATATACAATAAATGTTTACATATTATACTGACTGAGTTCAACATAGTTTGGTACAGTAGTACATATGGAAGTTATTTGAAGTTAAATGACTGAATATTAATATGTTTAATTAGAGTAAAGTTTTATTTGTATTTTTTTCATAATCTAGTTTGTATTTTTGTGAATATGCATTTTAATCTTTGATAATTTAGTAATGCAATCGACGTTATTCTAACAAATGCTAACTAAAATGTAATATGTGATTTTACTGTACTATAAATGTTCTTTTTCGAATAGATTTTACTCTTAATGTTTCACTGTATCTCTGCTCACAAAACTATATAGAAGTTTCTTTGTTGTGCATACGTACTTCTTTAAACACTATATTAAAAAAGTAAAAATAGGACAAATCAACTTTCGTATTTAAGTTCGGCATGTTTCAACTAAGTAAAACAAAGGTTTGCAAAACATACTCCGCTCGTAGAGTTTTCTATTACATAAGAAACATTCAAGGTATACTTTATTTTAAAAGAATTTCTAATTTTTGGGTTGTAAAATAGCTGATATTTTGTCTATTGTATACATTTGTATACCGTATTAAAATCAGCGTAAAACTATTTTCAAACTTTAACATCATCTCGTTTTAGTCTAAACTGCTTACAAAGATTTCTAGAAGATTCAGAGGAACTACAGAAGCCCTATTTCACATTAACCATTTGCAAATTATGCGTATATATAAGTATTATGAGTAGAAAAAACAGTGTGATTATACTGAAAATTTTCAGCTTATTTTGTTCAGAAAAGATGTTCTTAACATTATACCTTGAATGTAGATTTATAATGGCTATAAGCTCTCATAGTAAGGTTTCGTTAAATCGGACGCCATTAAACAGCAACATTTTGGATGACAATGAAAGAAAATAGGAAATAAAGAAGGAAAGAAAAATGGAAAGAGAGAAGATTGGTTTAATGATTATTAAGATAATGAGTGCCAAAACTTAATAAATGAATTTATATGACACATATTTGTATAATTTGCTAATATACTGTTGCAATACTTGCAATAGATAAACCGAAGAACAAAACAGAGATTGAGGTTAAATCCTATATTCTTTCTAATGACCATCCTGGCTTACACTGGCATATCGGGTACAAGTTCGCATAACTAGGAATTTATTGTTATTATTGCAACAGGTAAATATACTCAAGGGAGTAGCTACCAACGTTATAATTGTAATATTTTAAAAGCCTGAATACTGGGATTATCCTTTAAATTATTACTATTATTTATTTCGTAGGTGGTAGGAGGCCTATGAGCATTGCACAGCAAGCATTTTTGATTGTAATTGATCCCGTAATGTATATTTATGCAAAAATGTTAAAATGTTACTCACTACGTCTAAGCAAACTTGTCGACCACTTTACGACGGTAGCGCACTCTTCTCTCACGCGGAGATACTTATGACTAATTTCCTAATTATGTACCACGATGTGCAAATATTGGCGGAATCAGTGACTGCAAAATTCACCGGATTACAGGGTCTCCGATACCGCCAGAAGTCTCACTTCACTCCCTTCTCCATTCCTTCTGCGACCGTCTATTTAATGAGATGCATCAGGTAAATTTGAGCAAAAATTGTCTAAACTTAAAAAGGTTAGATTTTACTTCTCCACACATACGTTGCGCAAAGTGTATACAGTAGGTATTGTATTGCACCCAAAAATTCCATACCAAGATTTCATGAGTCTTGAGACTCCCTGAATTGAAAAAATCATTTTTAGCTAAAATGTCCATGTGTGTTTGTCTGTCTTGGTATTTAAGTTTGGTATTTTCCGACGATGCGACATCGAGACACACCCAACTAATTTTTACATGGAAACATTTTCGAAAATGTTGATTTTGTCAAAAATGGCGGTAACGATTTTGATTAAAATATCGTATATTAAACATATTTATATGATAAATGAAATATATCTTGAATTTTGTGGGAACAGCCTCTGAAGACTATAAAGGGTAGTTTGGGTGGGGAATTTTCTTGAAAATCTTCGTGTCGCATATTTGGAAGATACCAAACTTAAATACCAAGTTTGGTTTTTAACGGTCTTTTCATTTTTGGGCTATGCTGGCCACAGTCACACACACACACACGGACATTTTTCTAAAAATGTTTTTTTTTTGGATTCAGGGAGTCTCAAAACATGCATTTCCGGTGAAATCTCGGTATCCAATTTTTGGGTGCATTATAATACTTTCTCTATACACTATGTACATAGTACGTGTAGAGAAAGTAACAAACTTAATCGCAGACCACAAAACAAAATATTCCAGTGCCCTAACGGATATATACGTTGCTGGCAGCAAAGTGTTGAAATATCCGACGAATAAAATTCCCTTTCCCGTCCTTGTGTTTCCCGCTGACCAAAAGCCTGCATGCTATCTACCATGGAAAAATGAAAAAAAGGAACGATGTGAAAGAGCCTCTATATAGGTTATTGTGTTTTCTAACACACAAACTACCTGCCGCACAACAAGCGGGTTATGTGATAGCTGCCTCTTTGTTCCGCTGCAGAATTACAGCGGCGATACGAGCTCCGGCTTCTGATGAGAAACAATATCATAATGCGGCAAGCTGAAAAGTAGAGATCGAAACCGCGGAGGTTGGGTTTGATATCCGTTGACACTTGCTAATGTTTATTGCTTTGAATAGCTTGGGCACAACCGGAAGGAAACAGAGATGTACAGTGATAGTGGGGAATCAAATGCGAACACTGTAGCGAGATTGCCAGACGATGGGTTTTCATTAAGCACTGCTGTCGTTAAGCATGTATCAAAAACGTTAATGCTTTAACAACCAATATTCGTCACCATTTTGTAAATTAATAATTTAAATATCTTGTTGATAATTCACGACCAGAGCGAATAGAAGTGAATTATTCTAAGAGATAGAAACACGAGTTGTATTTGATAACACAATTCAGCGAAATAGACAATCAATTTCATTGGATAGGTAGAGTCAGACTGAGCTACCATGGCAACTGACTCGCATGTTTCCTGGTAAACCACAAGGTGTTCTCAATTTATTTTGAGACGACAACCCCAATGGCGACTTACAATGTTGTAAGTACTTAAGTACTTATGCGTTTATCAGTCTAACTCTACCAATCCAACTCCTGTCCTACTCAAGGCTTGTGTGAAAAACAATTAATCCAATTAATTTCGTTGTTCACACAAGCGTTGTGAAGGACAATGTAGATAGACTCAGACTGAAAACTTCTGATCTCCCGGCCTCTAGCCGGTTGTTCTACCACAGAGACACCATGGCGATATGCCAGCACGACATTAAATTTCTCAACTAACTCGCATGTCTCCCAGTAAACCACAAGGGGATCGCAAATTATTTTGAGAAGACATAACCCGATAGCGACTTACAATGTCCTAAGTACTTTAAGTCCCAGGATTCATAGTATAGACAACTATTATGGTCAATTAGTATTCATCTAATTGTTTTTTCACACAAGCCGTGTGTAGGACGGGAGTTGTATAGAGTTAGACTGAAAAATTCAACACGGATCTCCCGGTCTCTAGCTGGTTGCTCTACTACTGAGCTATCATGGTAACTCGTATATAGGAAGGTAGATTTTATCAGGTTATGATTTTAATACTTACAATGATAGATGACGCACACGGCCATTTTGATTTACCGATTTTTTTTTCTTTTTTCAATGCCTCGTGAATTATACACATTTACAAACACACAAACACCCATGCCCAAGGCGGGACTCAAAACCACGATCCCCTGGGCCACGAATTAACAAAGTGAGGCACTTCAGCAAACGCGGCCATAAGGACCGCCTCTTATTGGTGTTTCGATAGTCGTAATTTAAAATTGACATATGTTTAATAACCAGAGCAAATAAGCATTCCATTTTGATCTTTGAGTTTTTCAGAACTCGCAAGGTTTTGAAATCCGGTAAGCTAGGTTTGGATACATTCCTTCAGGGTCATCTGGATTATTACCGACCTTGCGTTGTTTCACAGAATTATCATAGATTAAACAACATGACTGTTGTTCAGCTGTTGGCGAAAATTGAATTTTAAATACCTAACATTTATTTATTTATATAGTATTATATTTATTTTATTAGTGATTTATATTAATAAACATAACGTCAACAGAATACATCTTGAGCGGCCTTTGGAAATAAATTTGATCTATAAAATTGGATAAACTAAAACTAGAATACCATAACCATGAAAAATTGGTATATCAATGCAATCTACAAGTTTTTCTGATAACGCTCAGAAATTGTGTACCATTACATCACACGTTGAATTTCACCACCGGACGGAAATTTGAGAAATTGTGGATTTAAAGATGCAATTAAGTATGTTTGAATTCTTTAACATACCTGGATGCTGTAACCTTTGATACTTCTTTAATAAATATCACCAATTATTATTTAATAAGTTACTGTGGCGTAAAAACACAACGCCAAAGCAACCAGTCGACCTGGAATGAAAGGATGAATTCTATGTGCATTCTAACCTCTGGGCTCTCCTCACCTTACTTTATTAACAAAAGAACTACCAGTTTCGTTAATTGATATTTCTCATAAAGCTCTCTCTCTCTCTCTCTCTCTCTCTCTCTCTCTCTCTCTCTTTAGACCTTCAAATTATGGTTTATACGTTTTCAGTTACCTAACGTGTTGCAGTTGTTCTAAATACATACGTTCTACAACGAATTCTCCCACCATGTTGAACGAAAATAACGTAGAATTTTCATTTATGGACTTCATTGTTAGCATTTAAATTAACGACGGATATAGCGACGGTGCAACACATAACAGAATAAAGGAGCCATTAAGAAAATTAATGACGTGTTAATACAATAATGAAGATTAGACCCATCTGGGTAGTGTGGTGGTAGCGTGTCTGCCTCCCATTCAACAGGTGATGAGTTCGAATCTGACTTAGGGTGAGTTGCCCGGATAAGATTATTTCGGGGTTTTCCTTTATCCTGAGAAGACGAATGTCGAGTAACTTTGAGTTTCATTGACCCTACGATCATTTGAACATTATTTCACCAATTTCATTTAAGGACGTTGAGCTACAAAAAAAAAAAAAAAAAAAAAAAAAAAAATGAAGATCGGTAAAGCTGACCATGCATTCCATAGCAATTAAATGTTTTCTAGTCTATTGTACCCTAACATACAGAACTGGCAGCAGTTATAATTCTTCTTACCAAAAAGCAAGCTTTTCTAGACTTGAATTATGGGTTATCTATTAACTTCAGATGCAGTGCTTGCAATTTGCAAACATTTTATTTTTATGCCTCATTTATGAAAACCAACATGTTTTACTTCAAAACTCACGCATTATTCTTTATATTGACTTGAAAATTGAAAATTGAATTGGGAACCAAAATGGAATTCTCATCACTACCTGGTACTAATCCCAGAAAATCTCAAGTTCTTTTCTGAGTTTGTGGCCTTTCAATTGTTATCTTGATGCTCTTAACTGAGTTGTTTATACAACTTTTCGTTGTATTTACTGAAACACCTCCTATATTTATAAAGTGGTTTATTAAACGAACATAAACAGTTAATGTATTTACAGTGTTACCTACAATATTTACAGAAGACTTGGTAGTAGTGTGTTAATTATTTTGCGTCACTGCTAATGACATCATGACTTTGATGCCATTTATTTGTTTCTGTGTGATTAATAAAGCTTGAAAGATTTTAGTTAGAGATATGTCTTTGGAAAACAGCCCCTGTGGTCACAAAATCTATTCATGATAATTACAGCACTAGAACTACTAAATATACTACCTTAAGCACGGTTAAAACAAGAACCAAGACCGTACCAATATAAATATATATATATATATATATATATATATATATATATGTTAAATTTTCTGTAAAGCAATTTTATTACACACAAACTAAAATTAAATACCTCACATAGAATAGCCAACAATTTCCATTAACAACAGAACATTCATTCGATATAACAATTTATTTTCAAATTCCATATGTTTTTGGGCTTATAGGTGCATTTTCAGCGTCAGCATGACGAACTTGCAATTTCTATTTAAAATTTCGAAATGTGCTCTACTATGCATGACGTCACTTAAATCGCTGAAGGCTGTCTTTTATATAACTACTAAAACACCTTATAAGTGAAGGAACGCCAAATTGAATTTTGCTATTAAACAATACAATAAAATGTTAATTTTAAAAACAGAATTTCGCAGTTTTTCGTTCAAACTCAGGGATTTTAATCATGGTATCCCTTTGAAAACAAATAACCAACTGTATATATATATATAATTAACGGTACATCAGCTAGGAGCTTTGGATTAAAAATAATGAAACGACTTTTTAATATTCACCCTCTTGAGGAAAACATGCAAAAAATGAGGTTCGTATTCTGTCTAATTTTTTTACGTGAGCGGAGCCTTGTTTCAGTTTTTCAAAGCTTTGTACATGGTTTGTAGAGTATAAAAACTAAATTATTATAAAGTGATGATATGAAAGTCGTTTTACAAAGCTTGTCTCTAGAGTGCTTTTTCCTATCACAAAAGTTTATACTTAAGTAGGTTACACGTGACTACCCACCTTTTATTAACTGCTGAGCTGTCTTTGTTATTCTTCTTTTCTATTTTAAACGTGAGTTCCGAGAAATGATATGATACAACAACTCATTAGTGAAGTTTTCCTTGCGTATATAAATTATGTAAATCAAGAAAGTGCACATAAACGGGGTGTAGCATAAAATACACTTTCCATTAAATATAAGAAAATCACTTTGTGAAGACTGGTGCTATTAAAGTGCGAAGGGCAAAGGGTACAACTGTTACTATACACGATTAGAATATTATTGTATTATCAAGGTGAGAGAAATTAGTAGTATGTTTTATTATTATATGCTTTAAGTGGTATTAACGCTTTCAATAGATGCATAAACACTATTGCTTAACAATGGAATATTGTACAATCATAAATTATTATATGCGATGTGTTATACAGCTTTATATTTGTTTATCTAAAATAAGATCAGATATTGTTATTTTCTCAGCATTTCTTCTTATAAGAAGAAGTTTCTATGTATGTATTACATAAGCACTAAGTAAGATGACATCAATGAAATAGAAGTTCTTTTAACCATAATAAATTAAATTTTAAATTTCTTCAGCGTATATCGTACTGAAAAAAACAACATTTGAAATGTCTTCTGTGATCAACTCCTATTTAATAATATATTCGATTATTCGAATAAATACATTTGTTAATGCGGTAAATTGTAGACAAAGAAACCACCAGTTTCAATACCTTTAAAGTAATACCAGTATGAAACGCAAAGTGAAAAAAGTCATTGCTTTTAAACAATACATAATCTCTCATTCAAGATCAATGCAAGACACATTGCACTTGGTAACAAAAAAAAAAAAACCACTTCGTAACACTTGGTAACCAGAAAACTTGGTAATTAAAATTGTTGGAACGAGACGAAACTTAAACTGTGAATTAAGTGCTACTAAACAAGTATATTCTTCACTGTTTGTATTGTTGAATATTCGTTTATGCTGTGGGTTAGATTGCTTTTGCAGTCAATGCTTTTTGGGATAACATATTCAAGAATTCCATAAAAGAAAACCTATATTTATTTATAATGCAAATATTAATTTCCTTTATACTTAGTAACTAACAATGAATTTATTCAATTTATAATTATTTCGTCTGCATTTATTGAAACTACTACTGGGCTTAATTAAATTTCTCTCTTCACTAAATTCACCTTGGTAAAAATTCCTTCATAATTGTATATTGGTTTTATGTTTCCTGCAGGGCTACAGTACATTTTTTATTTTTTTTTTCGCAAACTAATACTGTATATAGAAGAAAGTACATCAGCAAAAAATCTGATGTATTACACTCACCACACTTTCTCTAGCCGTTCTACAAACTTCTTACATAAGATTATTCTTCTTTCTGCACCTTGTTAATCGAGGTATTCAGCACAATGTTCTTATTACTTAGTTCCTTATAAGTAGGAAGAAAATAAGGAAATACTCTAGGCTAAAACGATAGACAATTGTTTTAAAAGCTGTCGTTATGCGACTGTCATTACAAATGGCTTCTTTTCTTCGCCAGGAGTAGAACAAAAGAAAAACGGACACTCCCATCTGAGAAAAGTATAAGTACTTCACAACTGAAACCAATAACAATGAATACCCCGAAAACAGTAAGCTCCACGAAAAAAATGTATATGACGTAAATTGTGTATTTTCACAAGGCCTACATTTTATGTATAGTAAGTTTTTGTCTATCTCTTACAGTTTGTTAATTATGCCAAATTAAGCTAATTTCATCCTGAGTAAACAGGTCTTTAGATGCTATTCCCATAAAATTCAAGATATACATTTTATTTTTCAGGTAACTATCTTTTATATACGATATTTTAATCAAAATCGTTAAGAGCCATTTTTAAGAAAATCAAAATTTCGAAAACAGTTCCTTGTAAAGGGTAGTTTGGGGTGGGGGATTTTTCTCAAAATCTTCGTGTCGCATGCCTGGAAGATATTGAACTTAAATACCAAGTTTGGTATTTTAGCTATTTTTCGTTTTTGAGTTATCGTGTTCACAGACACACGGACACAGACACTCACACAGACCTTTTTCTGGAAATGCTTTTTTTGGATTCACGGTGTCCTAAAACATGTATTTCCGGTGAAATCTCGACATCGAATTTTTGGGTGGAATGCAATATTTCTCTACCCCTATGTACATTGTACCTACCGGGCAAGAGAAAGTAAAAATAGTACTCAGATCCTGACCCTGTGTTTCTTGCACATCTGCAGTACGCCAAGCTAATCTTTTATTCCAAAAGGATGACACTCTTTCAATATCAGGAGCATATACCTATACATTTTTAACGTCTTGCATTTTCCTCGTCTGGATAGCAGCTTTCGCATACTAGTAACTCTTTTTCTGGCAATTGGGCTTTCTTCCTATTATAAAATATCAAGCAGAAGTTAAGAACCTGGTGTCCAGTTATGAATACTATTACTTCCAGAACTTCTATTGTTGATTATTAAAACATTAGAAAAAAAAATTTGAAATGTTGCAATTCTTACTTTTCATGTGGAGAAACTGTAGTAACAAAATACTTTGCTGACGTCTACACTTGCAATATTCTTCCGCCACCTTTATCGGAACTTTTTCACCACTATGATTTGCATGTTTCTCGCTGGGACTTTTGGCTTTCTTTAAAATGTTTCTTTGATATTCATTGGCACCAATTTTATTCCTCCATTTTCACAAGAATACTAGCAATTCTAATTCAGAGAATTTTGCTTTATTTGACAATTTGCCAATAGATAGTACTATGTATATAGTATATAGAGAAGATATTGTAATGCATCGAAAATTTCGATACAGAGATTTCAACGGAAATATATGTTTTGGGACTCCCTAATTCCGAAAATAAGCATTTTTAATTTCTCTTCGTGTACTATGTACAAAGTGTATAGTATTGCACCCAAAAATTCGATACCGAGATTTCACCGGAAATGCATGTTTAGGAACCTCTTGAATGCAAAAAAAGAATTATTTGTAAAATGTCCTTGTGTGTGTGTGTGTGTGTGTGTGTGTGTGTGTGTGTGTGTGTTTGCATAGCTCAAAAACGAAAAGACGTTAAATACCAAACTTGGTATTTATGTTTAGTATCTTCCAAGAATGCGACACAAAGATTTTCAATAAAATACTCGCACCCCAAGTTACCCTTTACGTGGAACATTTTTCAAAAATTTTTATTTCCTCAAAAATGGCTCTAAGATTTTCATTAAAATGTTTTAAGATATTTTTATGACAAACGAAATGTGTATTTTTGATTTTTGGGAATAGCCTCTGAAGACCTCTTCATTCTGGATGCCTTTTATATAACTGGCAAACCGTAAGAGACACTCAAAAACTTACTACACAAAAACACAATTTGTTTATATACATTTCTTTGTATAGCTAACAGTTTTGGAGATATTCGGGATTATCAGTTTCAATTTAAGCAACTTAAACATTCCTCAAACTGGAAGACACCTTTCTTTTCGTTTCTCGTTTGTTTACTCCTGACAAACAAAGAGATTGGAATGTCAATTGTTTCACATAATAACCGACCTTTAAAGGACGAGACTATCTCTTTAGCCTGGACATTTTCTTATTTCTAAGAAGCTAGTAATAACACTAATTCTGCTTATGTTTATCTTGATTATCATGATTTACATAACAGAATAATATTTTAAATAAATGGTTTGTTTTCCGAATAGCTGGAGGTCATCATCTGAATGGAACATATTAGATGTTTTTCTTCTACTTAAAAAAGACCTAGTAATCAGAACAATTTCTGTTAATGTTGATCTCGATTAGCATGATGTAGATACAAGAATAAGCTTTTTAATAATAATGTTTACAGAAGTGTAGAGAAAGTTATGTGAATGGTACACATCAGATATTTTGAAACATGCCCATGTGTGTGTGTGTGTGTGTGTGTGTGGGGGGGGGGCAGCATAGCTCAAAAACTAAAAGTAATTTAAATACCCCTCCCCTACCCTCAACTACTCTTTTCATGGATCGTTTTTTGAAAATGTTTGTTTTCTTAAAAACGGTTCGAATGATTTTGATTAAAATACCTTATGTTTAAAATATTTTTATGACAAATGAAGTGTATATCTTCAATTTTCTGGGAATAGCCTCTGAAGACCTCTTCATTCTGGATTACTTTTGTATACCTGCAAACCATAAGAGAAAGACAAAAACTTAGTGCAAAAAATTTAGATCAAATTAAAACATAGAATTAAAGCTATAGACTTTTTATAGGGTTAAGTGTTTTCAGTTATTCCAGATTCTTGGTATCAATTTTAAGGAACTTAACATTTCTTAAACGGGAGCACATCTTTCTTCTCGTTTCTCATTTGTTTACTCGTGGCAAGAAAATATGACATAATGAAATTTCAGTTGTTTCACATAGCGACCCGCTTTTAAGGGACTTTGCTATCCCTTTACCCTGCGCATTCCTTTATTTCCCTTGCAATTACGAGGAAACAAGTAATAAAACTACTTCTGCTAATGTTTATCTTGATCAACATGAATATAAATCGAGCAAAGTATGCAAATACATAACTTGAAATTATTAAAAATGTGCATCACTGCTATTATATTCTTCTTATAAGCAATTTTGGTAATAATGTATTAGCAGAGAAAAAAAAGGGTTGCGATAACTGACGGTGGATTAGACAGTGAATGTTAGTAGGTATCGGATGCATCTAGAATAATAAGGCTCAATATTAACAGGAAAAGGAGGTGGAGTAGGAACATGTTTGAACAAGACATATGAATTATAATTAAAAAAATATATTAACAACAATAACATAGGTAATACGACAACAGTGTTCTTTGAATTCCAAATGGTGTATAATAGTATCATTATATTAGTCCACATTTACGATTGAATTAATCGTTTTCATTTAGTGATACTGCACACACTATTTGCTAATCACTCTTAGGTTAATCCGCGCCAAAACAGATCCATGTGGCCAGAGCACCGCAGTACAACACAGTAGCAGTGCGCGCAAGAATGTAATCACATGCTAACAAGCTGAATTACAGAATGAATGTATTCTTAAATTGTATAATAAGCTATACAAATACGTAGAAGTCAAATTGACGCCGATGTGTACTGTTAAGCAGAGCTACGGGTCCCAACACCCTATTTGAATGAGTCACCTGATTTCCGCAATAATTATTACACAGTAACGGCTGCTGGTTGTGTTGAATGTTTATTGTAAGTTTTGTGAGATATGTCTAACACTTTCTGTGCAAGGTAAAACTAACATCTAAGTTCACCAGTTGTTTCGGCTATAAATATAAATGGTGCTCTCAAATAAAAATCTTAAACGGAAAAGGTGGTTACACCCGGAAAAAAAGCGTGTGAAATACGCGAATCAAGAATATGACATTTTGTGAAGACATTTTTAAACATAAGCCACCAATAGTAATTATAAAGTGCTACATGTAACGAAATAAGAAGCGCTTATTTGAGAGATGGATGATTTAAATGACACCGTTGTTGATAACCTTGAAATGGAAAGCAGCAGCACAAAAAAAAAAAAAAATAAATAAATAAATAAAAAAAATAAAATAAAATAGAAACCTCAAACGACGATTCTGATCTGTAGAAAATAGAGGCAGCTTCAGAGAGCAAATACATATAAGTTATCGCATACATGTTATTTATGTTTCCGTTGGTGATTTTAGAGTTAATTATTGCCTGTGTATCCATTTATTTTGTTACGGCTCACAATTTTATCACCATTATACTTAACAGAGTATTTTAGTCACCCTTTAGTTTGTGGGAATAAGGGCTCTGTTCCTTTTATATTACAATATGCCGCGTATGGTCGTGAAAATGGAGCATTTCTAGCGCAAATGGCGGAAGGCTACATTATAACTGTGCACTGGTCGCCTGGGTTTGTTTTGTCGTGAGTCATTTTAAGGCTGAATAGTGTGTAGTAGGGAAGTCGCCCTTTTATTTCATTAAAAACATATCATTTTACTGGATTACTGTTGATTATGGGTTCTTAATTTTTTAATATATTTTTATAAAACTGAATAAACGATAACATTTTTCCTTGGCGTATTTGTGTAGAATGAACAGTTTTTGTGTAAAATTCATTTTAAAATTCCATAAGTTGTTGCCTCCGTGTTAGAACTGGCAATTTCGCATCATCTGCGTTTACTTCCTTCTCATATCGGCGTGGAATGTTTACTACCATTTTATTTGTTTGTTTTTATGTCAAAGTCACAAGTTAAGATCTGAGAAATTAAAGGAGATATGGATAAACTAAAAAAGCAACAGAAAATCTTGTTTCAGAACAACATTTACCTTGCCGAGATTTTCAATATCCAAATTTCTAGGATTGATTTTAATTTACGGAGAAATGCAGTACAGTTCTGAATCTATGCTGAAAGATTTCCTAACAGGATCGGACAGGTACATATACATTTGTTGCCGTTTTCCAGTGGGTACGTGGTTTCGAATTATCGGGATCGAAAGTGACAACCACCTGATAAAAAGTATCAACATGGAAGAGGAAGTGTTCAATTTGGTTAATGAAAATTCTGACAATTCTCGCATTGTGGGGATGTCGTACTGGACCGTACTTAGAACTTTCGAAGAACAGCTATTGCGCCCTTATGCTTTTCAGCGACAATGCTTATCACCAAATGACTTTCATTCAGTTTTAGATTTCTCTAGTGGCTGCTTCGTCAGTTTACAAAAAATCCAGAGTTTGTAACAATGTGTTGAGGACGTGAAGTAGTGTTAAGGAATTTCACAACAAAAACACGTGGGCAGTGGAGAACCTGAGAACTATCAACAGCGGAATTTGCAGCATTCTCCAATACAGTTTGAGCCGTTATATTTGGAGATCACTTCATTGTTGAATTTAATAACATAAGAGGTGTTTCTCTTAAGAGTGCTATAAACTTTTGGATGCTTATCTTAATTTCAAGTACTACATGGCGAAGTAACACAAATATCACTGCAGTATGCCATTATGTGACAATTAAAAGTATATTTAAACGCCTAAATATTATGTGTACACAAAATTTCAAGCTATTAAATATAAGTAACAGTGCCGTGAGTTTTATCTTACCATAATGATAAGCCTCTCAAAGAGAATAGGCTGGATTTCTAAGCCTTTAAACGTATAATATTAATGCTTTAAAAAACTCCATTATTAACTAAAATTAAATTAATTACAATTAAATTAAATTATTGTTAAAAAGAATTATGCTTCTTCGTACTTCATGGTAATCGAGAAAAAACATAGCAGAAATAGTCTTATTACTTACCTCCTTGTAACTAGAAGCGAAATAAGGGAGTACCATAGGTTAAGGTGATAGTCAAAAGCTGGTTGCTATGTGACTGAAGTTCCTTTCTTTGTATGGACAGGAGTTGACAAATGTCTTTATCAGAAAAAAAATGTATATAATATAAATTGTGTGTTTTAAGGCGCTCTACATTTTCTGTCAAATAAGTTTGTCTATCTCTTACGGTTTACCAGGTAAACAACATTCCGTCAAATTCATCCAGAATAAATTAGTCTTCAGAGGTTATTCCCAGAAAATTGAAGATATACATTAAATTTGTCAGGTACTTTAATATGCCATACTTTTAATCAAAATCATTAGAGCCATTTTTGAGAAACTCAAAACTTTCGAAACTTTTTCCATGTAAAGTATAGTGGGAGGGAGAGGACTTTATTGAAAATCTTCGTGTCACATAATTGGAAGATACTGAACTTAAATACCAAGTTTGGTATTTAAGGGACTTTTCGTATTTGAGCTATGCTGTTCACACACACACATACATACACACGAACACAGAAAAACAGACACACAGACAGACAGTTTTCTAAAGATGCTGTTTTCGGATTCAGAGAATCTCAAAACATGTATTTCTGGTGAAATCTGAGTGTCGAATTTTGGGAGCAATGCATATATATCAGTCACCGGATTAATGATAGGAGCCAGAGGGACAATACCCAAAAAATTACACCAATTTTGGATAGATTATGGTTTGGATAAACGTCTACTGCATACAATAGCGATCGTGGCAATCAGAGGATCTATTCTTATCCTCAGAAATCATTTGTATTCGTTTTAATACTTGTGCTATAACAATTTATTAAATTTTGTTCTGTAATATTGAGCTTACTAAAGGGTCTTTTGAGAAGATTGTATGTGCTATTTGTATTAGATTTGAAGTTTATCATTTCTAATTTTATATGTTACTTGTACTTAGTTATACGATTTATTTTTAGCATTGTAAATTATTTTTAAAAATGTTAATTGTGTAATTATACTTTGTCTACATGGCAGCCCTCAATTGAGGAACATAATAAAATAATAATATGTACATTATGTAGGAAAATTTTGTTGCGGAGGATGGACCAGTGTTGAAAGGTGACGATTGTTGTAATAGTTGTAAGTAAAATAAAAAAAACCTTAAATCCAAAACTTTAATGCAAACTCTTTTTTTGTTTAACAGGTGTTAAAGTTATAGTAATGGTACTGTTTTACATTCCAAAATAATTAATAGCCCAAAAGTTATTGTGGATTCCCATATGTTTGTGTATTAAAATTTAGAAGCACGTGAAGCTTACATTTTTAGTTATATAATTCAGAAAAATTAAGAGACGAGCACTGCAAATACAGAAAACAACTAGTTACTAAATCAGAGTGACTCCATATTGCGATAGAATAATTTTGGTTCAGTTATTTTAAATCAAATGGATGAGCAATGGTAAAGAGGTATAACTTATAGGAGTGTCTCCTATACTTGTCGCACCGGTGATTAGAGTTTTAGATGCGCAGATTCCTCTCCTAAAATCAGGGCTTAGGGTCCTCAACATTGAGCTACGTTTAAGGGCATATCAATAAACGCGACCACTATGGGAGAACAGTTCCATTTTAAGTCATGTGCTGTCTGAGAGAATGTATACTTTCTCAATTCGAAATTCATGGAAATAATTTTCGCTACATTTACTTATTCTCTAGCGTTCCTTTTTATTTGTTTTAATTATATAGCCTCCTTCAACATTTGAGGTCATACCGGAAGATTTGCATCAGAAATAACTCATTGACTGTAAGTTCTTTATGCTGTTATGTTGGGTTATAATAATTTTACTTTCTTCAAACATACACATTCACTCTCACATACATACTTCCACACACTGGATAGGGAATAATTCTGGTTAAAGAAAAATTCCCCGCCCCAACCGGGAATCAAATCCGAAGCCTCCGGGGGAGAAGTCAGCTTGCTGAAAACTTGACTACGGAGGCAGGAAAACTAGCAATTTTGTAAACGATTTAATTTACAAAATAATGTGCAAGGAAACCGTAATCATATTATTTCAGAGGTAGAATGCCTATTATATATAACTTTTAAATCCGACTGAAAACGGGATAGTAAGTTGTCTGTGCTGTTATCACCTCATACATTTAGCTTTTGATACCAAATGAAAAAGTCTAACTTTCCATTCGATTGTCAAATCCATTCGATTGTCGAAAATCTTTGATAGTGGTCATTATTCTGTCGTTCCTTGCTCCCACGTCACTCTCACCATTTTCATTTCCCCTCTCTTGTGCACATGGAATGTCAGGAATTTGGATGGCCTTTAACACTTAATGAAGTTATTAAAATGACAAGGTACCTACTTCAACTTTTACATAAAGGAGATTATATTATTGTTAAAAAGATTCTCTCAATACCTGTAAAATATGTCAACTGAATGTTGTTGGAATATAAGGGTGATTAAAAGATAAATAGAGCTCTTTTTAAGATTTAATATTATAGTTAGTTATGTTATTAAAAGATTAAATTTATATTACATTGATTGCCCTCAAATTTATTAATTTTAAAAGGAGATTTTGTGTTAATTTGGTTTTGAATTTACTTAAGCAGTTTAATAAAATTTATAGGAAAGCTATCAATTGTTATACCTTTGTGCTTGTTTCATAATATCAAATTTTGTTTTATGTGGAATACCTATTTTAGCTGGATTTTATTCGAAGGATATAATTTTAGAAGTGGTTTCTTTAAGAAATTTAAATATATTTATATATTTTCTATATTTTTTCTACAGGTTTAACAGTATGCATCTACAGTATCATACTAATACATATTAAACAACAGTTATATACCTTGAATATATTGATAGCCTAAAAGTCAGTAGAAATAAACAGCATCCCTCCTATTATCAATAGTATGGGTCCAGTTATCTTTTATAAAAAGGATTATCAAAGAGTTTGATAGTCATGGATAAAGAATACTTTTGAATTAATAAATGCAACAAATAGATAAACCATTAATGAAGAGGATTTACTTGTATTGTTTGAAGTATCATCTTTGTTTGTCACTGTGCAACTGAAAGTATACATACTTAACTTAATCAAGAGTTCACATAGGAAAACAAATCCAAGATATGATTGGCCTACGCCCTGCTGTATTTCTTAAGATTATTAGAAGCTTAATATAGATTAATAAAAGCTCTTAGAAGCCTGGTTTTGTTTTGGAGAACTCTATAACTCTTTTCTTAATGGTCTGTGTATGAGTTTTTTGGAAAGTAAAGTAACTTAATCTGATCCGAAGATATGGCTCAGATACGTAGTTGATTAGTTTCTGAAATATAGAATGAAGATGGTGCATAGGTGCAATGTGATGGCGGGGGAAACCAAAGAGTCCGCTCCTGCACCGTTTTGTTCACCACAACTCCCACATGTGATCGCCTCGGATCGACCCGGGAACGCCTTGGTGAGGGGCGAATGCTCTAACCACTTGGCCACGACGCGGACCTGTAGTTGACGTGTTTGAAATAATTAACATATTGCTACAGACACTGATTTAAGCATTTTGAACTCGTAGAATAATACAATTAAAGTTACTATGAAAACAGAAAATATGCATTTATTATGGAAAATGTTAATGAAGATTTATCTTTGTTAATAAGAAGAACAGAAAGCCTTGGTAAGAGTACTTCATAGAGAATGAGTAGAGAAGTCATGTGAATGCAACACATCTGAAACGAATATTTTCCTATTAACGATACAGTCAATTTCCATTATGACATCAGCACCATCGGTGTGTCGGAATCTTGTCTCGTAGGAGTCTTTTTTAGAATTTAGAGTTATCTCAAAGAGCAAGGGTCTCTTGGACAGCAATGTGACTGTTCTGGTGATTTAGTTTAGTCATTGCGGAAAATATCCTCCATTGCTGCTTCTGTCAGGAGTTTCCGCATGAGTCGGTCCTTAGCCTTTGTGGTTCGGTTGGTCCCGAAGTGGAGTTTTAGGACGTCGGCTCGTCTTCTGTCTATACCCTTTGTGGCTAGCTCTTGGATTCCAATTTGTTTTATGCGCCCATCTATTACAGTCCATTCAGCATGACGTACCTTACACACCTCCATTTGGTGTGAATGGCTAATGCCATCTTCATTACGGATTCTATCTTGAAGGCCGTAGCGATGAATCTTTCTCACCATGCCCTATGCCCGGGAATCTACTGTCTTAGGACTGATACTGCAAAGCGCACTTAAAAACCATCGTCTAGGCCATGTTTGAATCTACAACTTTGTGATCTGAAAAGGTATTGTATTCCAGAAAAAAATCGATGCCGAGGTTTCACCGGTAATACATGTTTTGTGCCCAAAAGTAATTTTTAGAAAAAGGTCTGCATATATGTACATGTGGTGTTTGTTTGTGTGTGTGTGTGTGTGTGTGAATGTGCCTGCGGACAACATGGTTCAAAATCAAATATTCGTAAATACCAAACTTGATTAATAAGTTCAGCATCTTTCAAGGATACGACCCCAAGGTTTTAAAGAAAGTCTCCCATCTCCAAACTACTCTTCATGTGGGACAATTTTTTAATTTTGATTTTCTAAAAAATGTCTCTAATGATTTTAATTAAAATACCGTATATTAAAACAATTACATGACAAATGAAAAGTATATCTTGAATTTTCTGGATATAGCACTTAAAGAAATCTTTATTCTGGATGGATTTTAATTAACTGGTAAGAGAAACAAAAACTTACAACACAGTAAATGCAGATCTTGTTATAACTCACCATTTGTGTCATTCACATTTTTTGTGTAGATTTAGCCATTGCCGGTTTCAATTTTAAGATATTTAATGTTTGTCTCCATGAACTTGAAGTAGATTGACGAATTAGCTTTTGTAAGATTAATTTGTTGCAGAATAGTTGGAGAAGTAACATGAATGGAACATTAGACTTTTACTTTTCTATTATCCTTGACAAACGACTTAGTACATGAGCTCGACCATCCAAAATGCAGTGTATATCACGTTATATCGAGAGTATGAAAGCATAGTGAATCCAAGTGCTCTACTGCAAGCGGCAGCTACTAAGGACTAACGATTGATAACTATTTTTGCAGGTTCATAATATGAGGTACATGAAGGGATGAAATTGCAATACCTGATAAATAAAATAAAAAATCTACTTTGTTACAATTAAGTATACTTTAAAATACTTAAAAGCTGATTTTTTCTCCAAGAAAATAGTTGTTATTTTAATACCACCTCAGAAATCATATTCTATATCAGTGCTGGCAGGTCTGTTTCAACAGTTACGTAGAGCCAAAGAAACCGGCATGGTGGCTTACACGTCCAATATGAGTGGACGGCGAATGTTTTATTGTGACTGGGAGAGCAAATATTTTGTTGCTCTTAAAGAACAACTGCCACTGTTACACACTTAGCCTCTCCGCTTCTCTGCCAGGTTGAAGGAAAAAGCGAGGGGCGATTGTAGGGTTAGAGCATTTCACACTGCGGGGGCTTATCTTACCGGCCCTGTTCTATATCTATAAATGCCTTTCATATGTCAATGTACCCGCATTTTAAACTAAATATGTATATTTTAATACCAATTTTGTCATTCCGTATACATAACCAAGAATGTAAATACTAAGCAATATGACACAGACTGAAAATCAAATGAAGTTTTCTATGTCTACTAACTGTTACATTAAATGGACTAGAAAATTAATATTTATTACATGCATGTGTTTTAGTGCTGTACTTTGGAATATATCATTGTATATGTAGTTTTGAGAGTAATAACTAAAATTTAGAAATAAATTGATACAATTTCTATATACATATTAAATATCTTCAGAATGTAGATCTTAACATTAAATTTGGACTATTTTGCTATTGTATATAAACACCGTATAGTGACGTTGAGTGTAAAAGTTAAATGATATTGAAAGTTTAAGAAATTATTATTTGTTGTAAAGTAAGAATTTTAAATGTTGCATACTTGGTGTATTTAATTTGGTATGATTTGACATGTTCTACGTTCAAGGCCTGCTTGGCCATCATGTCCCTACAGAACGAAATCTAATCTAATCTAATCAAATCTATCACCTTCTTTGTATCCGTCATCATCGTCTTCAGTATCTTCTAAGAATTCAAAACACAATAAACCTTAAATGACTACGAGTCATCTGAAAATGACGTTCCGGTTTTTACTTGAAATGGTAGTATGTTATTCTGACATTTTAGACCTTAGAATTAATATTTAACCAACATACAAAGTATGTAAATATTTAAATATAACACCGGCGTTACTTTTATATCACGAAATGAAAAAGCACAACACATTCCACAATATACGTCGGCACAGATTTAGGTTGACTGTTAAATTGGATTTTTGGGCTACTGCAGACATTTGATGCATGCCCATGACGGTATCTTGAAAACCTTGTAGATGATTGAGTTCGTCTTCCTGTAGATCTCTTCTAGAATGAATGATGTATATTGTGCCAATAATTGACTTTGAAGAGTAGTTGATCTGAAGTCGAGATGAAATTTCCAGCCTAATAATGTGCCAGAATCGGGCACTGTCCACAATTTAATACAGTGGTATGGATCTGTTTGCAAATTGTTGTCAATTACATGTTTTATTGTGTCGAATACTGCGGCGTCTGCGTGCTGGAGGCATGGCTGCAGGAGTTATCAGCGGAAAACGGAAGCGCGCGCGTCACGCGAGTGTTAGAACACCTAGTACTCGCGAACGTGATTTTGCCTGCGCCAGCTGCCAGAGACTAAGCTCGTGACCTTGAGCATATTTGCGTGCAAGAAGGGTATATAGCGCGTAATTGGAGTTTTTGTAAAAAGCATTATGCTGCTACCAAGGCTCGAATTGAGCCAACTATAGAAGTGTTTAGATTGGTTTGTTCACTCTGAATTTCGATTACCAAATATAAGAATTCTTTTGCTTGAATTCTGGCCTTTCTTTTGCTATATCTATTGATAAAAGATAAAAGCGCACGTAGAAACTAAAAAGTCTAGAGACATGGAATTTTCATTAGTATGAGTCGAAATGAGTGATCTCTTTCTATAATACTATAATTACTCCTAAGCTATAAACCATGTAATACTTTAATTCCCTCACTCCAAGTGATATAACGTATTTAACTAGCCAAGGCAGCTAGTTAACTAGGAGCGTTTTAATTAGGGAATAGGCCTAAGTCCTCGTGGAATAATTCACTTTGATAAACATGGATGTTTCATACCACAAATATAAGTCGCTTGTGCAGAATATAAAAAAACGTATGAACCTCCCTGGTAAGATATGTGTCTTAGAGCCTTATACCCTCTATCATCTGAGATGATTTCGTTTTTATATGCACAAGAATTTTGACTCTGTAGCACAGCTTTCTAGATTGGGATGAACATAGTTGAACCAACTGCATTCAAATTGTAATAGAAGCTAAATTTCACCAATAAATTTTAAGAGGTAAACTGCTGCAGTTTAACAGAACGTTCCAATGCAGTTCAGTTTAATAATTGGAAACATCAAATGCATTCTAATGATCCGCTGCGTTATATTAGAAACATAAACTATAAATTTACGCATCGCACAGCTGCGAAACAAAAGTTGAAAGTTTTCAGCGACCTGTCAACGGGAGCACCCCAGATACCATTTCATTAATTAAATTGGGAAAAACTCAAAATTGAGTACCATCTATCAACGTCCTCCACCCATATAAATGCGTATTAAATGCGTGAACGCTGACTCGGAGATGTAATTTTTGTATTACCCAAAAGCGGTCATAAATAATGTTTATATACTCGTAATGTTTACAAAACTGGTTGGAAACGAACAGGTTTTATATACACAGGACAGTGGACTGAATACACTAGCAGAACATATAGGTCGTCATCACTAATTGACTTCATGATTTGCGAAGCGTTAGGTCGGGGGTGTGCGGACGTATCTGTTAATAGAATTATGCGAACTGTCCGGTTGAGTGGATTCGTGTCTGTGTGTGTGTATCTCGCCGCACGCAAAATATCCCCTCCACTTCCACAGCTTTCCACTTTTCCACAGATCGCACTTCAAAATATTGACCAGAGATGAAGCAGTTATTTGCGTGTTTGGTTTTACATTTTATCTCGCTTCCCTTTACCATTCGTTGTTGGCAGGGGTGACAAAAGCGTCACAGCATTCACAGCACTGGCAGAAATAGTCATAAATCTCATTAAAAAACTATCTAAAATATTTCCAAAGTAAAATAATACTACACAATATGAAAAATGAATATAGTGTAACAAGGACGAGTTTGAAAACACGAAACAAAGTTAACCATATTCTACTTCCAAGGTTCTCTAATGTTCTTAGAGTGGACCAACACCTTTCACCATGAAGCAACTAAATAAGTAGGTATATTAAACATTTTTCCCAGTAAGGGTATACTACAGGTATGAAATTTAGAATGCAAACAATGTTTTGCTAGTGTGCATAAATTATGAAATGCCATCTATCGCTTTTCATTAAAGATATTTTATCATTTAAAATGGCGGATGTGTATGATGCATAGTTTTGCAATTTCCATCATTAAGTTAAATAAATAAATAGATAGTTCTTTTTATAATTCTCTCATTCCATTGATTAGCGATATAGATTCAAGATGTACTAGAATAATTGAATGGTAACATACTAAATATTCTTATGACGTGAGTTATAAAATGTACTATTCCTTGTTGTTTTATATATTCCCCTTTAACGTTTAATTTCACATCGAGGACTTTGCATTAGAATCAACTCGTTGATGTTGGCTCTTTAGTTGGACTTTAATCGTTTTATTTTCTTCAAACACACACATTCAATCTCACATACATACCTCCAGACTCTGTGGGGGATAGGGAATAATTCTGGTTAAAGAAACATTCCTGGCCAAAGCTGGGAATCAAACACAGGTCCTCCTGTTACTATTTTTTTTAATATTTAGTGAACATTTTAAGAAATAAATGAACAATTAAATTTTCAGCAATGAATCTATAACATTTTTTTTTTTTTTTTTTTTTTTTGTGGAATTATATTCATGCAAAATTTTATTTCAACATCTCAAGTTATCTATGAGTTGTATGGGATAAACATGTTTTTTTCAAAAAAAAAAAACTTGTTAAAATTAGCAATGCCCATTTTAGGTCACAAATCCAAAGGTATTATAAATATTCAGGTCACTGCTGTACTCATTTGAAGAGAAAGTTTCAGTATCAATAAAAGGATTAACTGGCAAATGAATTTTTTTACTCTCAAAGATGTGGATTAGCGGTTTTGCAGTGCATACTATTTTTGTCGCTAAATAATAGTAGTATCTAATCAAAAATTTAATTAGCTAAAGCCCGTCCAAATCGCCGTGACATTCCAACATTCCTTAAGCATAGATATGCAATACATAATAGGAGAGGTGAGGGGTCAGGGGTCACTTGCCGTGAGTGTGATATGTGGTCACTTGTACCCCACCCACTCTCATCTCTTCTCATTTCTTCTCTCTTGAGCATATGGCGTGTCATATCGAATTGGACGTGCTGTTAATCATGGTGATTCAATAGCAAGAGAACATAGATTAACCTATATTAGCAAACTGGCGATCGAATATCCACGCCCTGTAGTTGACTCTAAAAATATACTTAAAAATCTGATGTGTTCCACTTACATGAGTTTCTCTACATCTCTGTAATAAATTATAGTTAAAAAGCTTATGCTTCTATTTATTCTGCTAATCGAGGAAAAAGGTCGTCTCCTTAGCGCGGTGGTAGCGCAGCTGCCTACCAAGCGGGAGGCCTGGGTTCGATCCCCAGTACCGGCGTGGGGATTTTTCCCCCGCTGGGAGACCTGGACCGGGGTGCACTCAGCCTCGTGAAGTCCCTGGGGGGCCAATTGAGGAGCTACTTGATGAAGAAGTAGCGGCTCCAGGTCGTGAGGACCACATTAAACGGCCGGGAGGGGCTCGAGGCGCTGACCACGTCTCACCCTCCAATACTGCACCCCATCCATGACGTCTGTAGTGGACCGAGATGGGGGACGCAGCGGTCGGGCGGTAGGCCAAGGCCCCCCGTGAGCTGTCGTGCCATGGAGCTATAATCGAGGAAAAATTAGCAGGAATAGTCTTATTACTTGCTTCCTTGTAAGTAGAAGCGAAATAAGGGAGTGCCATAGGTTAAACTGGTGGTCAAAAGCTGGTTGCTATGTGACATAAGTTCCTTTGTTTGTATAGACAAGAGTTGACACAATCCTGTTTGAGAAAAGTATAAGTTTTTCAAAGCTGAAACCAAAAACAAGGAATATCTAAAAAAAACGATCAACTCCACGAACAAAATTTATATTACATAAATTGTGTGTTTTAACGTGCTCTACATTTTTTGTGTGCAAAGCTTTTGTCCATCTCTTACAGTTTAATACTTATGTAAAATTACGTAAATTTGATCCAGAATAAAATAGTCTTCAGAGGCTATTTCCAGATAATTCAAGATATACGTTTTATTTGTTATGTAAATATCTTTAATATACGATACTTTAATCAAAATCGTTAAGCCATTTTTAAGAAAATCAAGAATTTCGAAAAAAGTTCCGTGTTAAAGGTAGTTGGGAGTAGGGGAATTTTTTTGAAAATCTTCGTGTCGCATCCTTAGGAGATACCAAACTTGATATATAAGTTTGGTATTTAACGATATTTTCGTTTTTGAGCTATGCTGTCCAGAGACATACAGACACAGAGACACACACACGTACACACACTGACCTTTTTCTAAAAATGTTTTTTTTTGTTTCAGGGGGACCCAAAACATGCATTTCCGGTGAAATCTCGGTATTGCATATCTTAAAGACGTTAACCTGGGAAATAAAATACATATCCCGGATATTCTTGATAATCCCCCCTGAAGTCGTCTTCCTTCTATATGAAACCGTAAGAGACACTCAAAATTACTACACAGAAAAAATAGATTTCGTTAAAGCACACAGTTTATGTCATATACAGTTTATTTGTAGATATGAACAATAGACGCATTTCCTGTGATTGGTTTCAATTTTATAATACTTAAAAGTCTTCTGAAATCGGAAGCCTTCATTCATTTAATATACTTTTTTTTTTTTTTTTTTTTTTTTTTTATTTCTGACTATTTCAATGACCATTACCAAAGAGCTTTTAAAATCTTTGACTGTTGTTTCAGCCCTGCGTACTCCCTTATTTCCTTGTACTTACAGGGAACTAAATAATAAGAACACTTCTAGTACACTTTATCTTTATTAACATTGGACCGTGGCCGATTGGTTAGACCACTCGCCTCTCACCTAGACGGCCCGGGTTCACTCCCAAGCTCCCGTATGTGAGATTTGTAGTGGACAAAGAAACTCAGGAGCGGGTTTCCTCCGGGTTCTCCGGTTTCCCCCACCATTGCATTTCACCGGAGCTCTATTTTCATTCCATGTATCATTAGTGTCATCGCCACTATCAAAAAATATCTGATATGTTCCACTCATAAAACTTTCTCTAAGTCTCTACAGTAAATTATTGTTAAAAAAACTTATGATTCTATTTACTTCATTTTAAAGAGAAAAATTGGTAGAAATTGTCTTATTACTTGCTTCCTTATAAATAGAGACAAATTAGGGGAGTATCATGGGTTAAAATTATAGTCAAATGCTGGTTGCTATGTAACTAAAGTTCCTTTGTTTGTATGGATAAGAGTTAACAAATTCCTGTAGGAGAAAATTATGTTTTTCAAAGCTGAACCAAAAACAAGGAATATCTCAATAACGATCTACTGCACGATAAAAATGTATATAAAATAAATTGTGCGATTTAATGTGCTTTACATTTATTGTGTTGTAAGTTTTTGTCTATATTTTACGGTTTAGCAGTTATGCAAAATTCCACAAAATTCATCCAGAATAAAGTAGTCCTCGGAGGTTATTCCCGGAAAATTCAAGAATAACATATTATTTGTCAGGTTAATATCTTTAATATACGATATTTTAATCAAAATTGTTAGTCATTTTCAAGAAAATCAAAAGTTTCGAGAAAAGTTCTGAGTAAAGAGTGGTTGAGAAATCTTCGTGTCGCATCCTTGGAAGTTTGGTATTCAACAGTCTCTTCGTTTTTGAGCTATACTGTCTAAAGACACACACACACACACACACACACACACACCGGATCTTTTTCCCCAATTTTTTTTTTCGATTAAGGGGCAATCCAAAACATATATTTCCGGTGAAACCTCACTATCAAGTTTTTGGGTGGAATACAGTACCTTCTCTATACACTATGTACATAGTACTTATAGAGAAAGTAAAAATTATTAGTATTATGTAGATAAAATAATAATATGTCCTAATAATAGTTTGTTTGCATAGCGAAATAGAGAAGCTTATGAAATGGAACACATAGCTTTTCCTCTAATGTCTTCTATGCGCAGTTCTTTGAAGCCGGAAAGTATTATAAAGTATTAATGCTAGCTGGACATCCATTGGCTGTCTACCTTTGGTTGTGAAGCACTCAATCACAGTGTGATTATCCGCTTTTGAAGGGTTCCGAATAATCATCTTATTTGCTTAGAGCCTGCACGGCCAAATATCGCAAGCCTTCAAACATTATTTGACGATACATCTATATACTGTTGCTCTACCTTCCTTGTCGCAAAGTAGGGAGCCCTGGGGCTTTGTGGATTTCATTCACCAATCCTCAGGAATGGAAAAATAAAATAGTAATATATTTGCACAATTAAACATAGAAGTCGGAACAAGCTGATTTGGCATAAGCTTATGATATTATTAAAAGATTCCTAGTACTTAGGAAATCGCCGAGGTTTATACATAAAGCTTAAAGACCACCCGATAGTCGAGCAATCATGATTTTGATTCTCTACCAATATTTATATTTCTTGATATATTTTATCACTCATAAATTGAACACTTTCATACATTACTGTAAAGATTCTTCAAGTGCAATAATTCCCAATTAGGATATGGAATCACTCAGCTTTACAGAATCAGGGAAAAAATAATTACAGCTGTAATATCTAAGTAGCTAATTGAAATTCTTTTGATTTTACTGAAGGGCACTCGGAGCTGGTTTCAGGATATAATATAGAAAGATTTGTATTTATTTTTGGGCAAATATTCCAGAATATTAAGAATATTGATGTGCCTGAACTCAGCAAGCTATGCTTATTGGTGAAGGCCTAAATGAGATGGTATTGAAGATATTTATGAAAAGTAAGTCATTTTAAGAAACTATACTTTATATAGCTATTTAGCTTATACTGCGATTTGTGTTGATTGGTTCCCTTTTCCATGTATATTTGGCATATAATTCCATAACAGTATTTATTTTAATCATTTAGTGTAGAAAATAAGTCTCGTATAAGTGGTAATTTTTCACAAATTCTAAAACATTCGATTCGTTTTCTGAATGCTAGGAAAGTGAAACCAATTGGAATTTATCGGCAAACTTGCGAAGTTTACGGACAAAATGCGACGAGCGATTCAATGGTGAGAAGATGGGTCCGACAGTTCAATGAAGGACGTAGTGAAGTGTACGATGCAGAACGAAGTGGGCGTCCATCTTTGGTTACAGAAGAACTGGTTCACGCGATTGATGATAAGATCCAGGAAAACCGCAAGTTTATAATTAGTGCTCTCGCTATGGAATTTCCCCAAAGCTCACGATCACAAATTCATGAAATTGTTACCGAAAAACTGAAATTTCGTCAACTTTGCTCACGTTGGGTACCAAAGATTCTTACTGAGCAACACAAAACAAAACAGATGGGTTCGGTTTTTAACCCCTTATGATGACGGCGAAGAATTTCTGACACAGATAGTCACAGGAGATGAGACTTGCGTTTCTTACGACACCCCTGAAAGTAAGCGGCAATCAATGGAATGGAGGCACACTTCATCCCCAGCAAAGGTTAAGCCGAAACAAATCTTGACACCTCGAAAAATGATGTGCACAGTGTTCTGGGACTGGAAAGGCATCTTACTCATTGATTTCTTACCGCGTGGTCAAACAATCAAAGCAGATGTTTATTGCGACACACTTAGGAAATTGCGCTGCGCAATATAGAATAAGCGCCGAGGATTGCTGTCAAAATGTGTTGTTTTTCTTCACGACAACGCACGACCACACACTGCAAATGTGACGAAAAACCTCCTACAGGGATTTGGCTGGGACGTGTTTGACCATCCTCCGTACAGCTCTGACCTCGCTCCTAGCGACTTTCATCTGTTCTTACATCTCAAGTCTTTCCTTGGCGGTCAACACTTCAACAAGAGCTGAAAGAAAATGTTTCCAACTTTTTGAAGACACAAGCGGCAAACTTGTGCCACGCTATGACAAGTGCCTGCAAAATTTCGGCAGTTATGTGGAAAAGTAGTTTAAGAGTTGTAGAATTTTTTGCAATAAATAATTATTCTGTATCTGTACACAATTTAATTTTATTACCAAACGGAGCTTACTTTCTGGACGTACTTCGTATATATACACACAGTTAGCCTATGAAGTTTATGGGTTTTACCGCCTAAGTATACATCAATAAGTTTGGGAAAACGGCTAACACATGTAAGACAATCAATCAATCCCATGGCGCTGCCTGCAACTTGACTGCCGGCCTCACGCTCACTTCACACAGTAAAGAGGGTAATCGTCCTGCTGATACGAGGAGATGAACTGGTATTAATGGCCGCGACCCTTGCCTATCGCTACTCCTCATTGTCCTCACATTGCTGCGGTGTTAAATTCCCCACTCCAGAGTGGGATCGAACTTTTTTTCCACTTTCCCTACATTCCTTTATTGGCCTATTCGCTTTACCGATTGCCTTTTGCCTCCAAATACACATACATATACACATCTATACACAAACATCTATGCCCTATACGGGACTCGAACCCATGACTCCGTGCGCCACAAAGCACCAATGCTATATACTTTATCGAGTGCGGCCACGGGGACCGCAAAACTCGGAGACCACGCTCTAGCCCATAGGGCAGGATGAACACATGTAAGTAAAGAGTTGAATGGGGATAAGGCAGATGTTGAAACCCCTAGGAATCTAAGGATATTTTAGTGTAAATGAAGCGATGTTCTTATTTTTTGTTCAGTTGTCCTTTATTATTATTTACACTTACAAATTTTAAAATCTGTGTTTTTCCTTCCTTTTCTCATTACCACATTAGCGACTTCCTTTTATCACCTATGTTAATAATGGGAGTGTTTGTAGGTAATTAAAATATAAACCCTAATATGACCTATATAAAAATAACGGGAATATTTGTAGGAATTAAAATATAAGCTCTATAGACTAAATTATAATCTTCTGACAGTTACAGAGCATAACACAATTATCTAAAAGTGTTTAATTTACTTTATAGCTACCAAATAGTACATAAAATTCATTGGCTATAACAACAATACAAATAGCTTCATATATGATTAACGAACGTTTAAATTTAATGTGATGAATAAAATGAAACATTTATTGTAATAGACATGGGTGATTTTAAAGTATACATCATTAACCTCATACTTAATGAGCACAATAAAATTTTCAAACTACACATACAATCAGATTTAATTTTCCAATTAAAATTTAAAACATTTGAGCGTTTAGTGAACTTGACATAACGTCGAATGCACAATTGCTAATCCATTTTTACCCTCAATTATAAACGCTTTTAGAATACAATATAGGGTATCTGTTCTACGACTTTGCATCTGGTGGCCAAAGCCGATATTAGACTGTGCAGATATCTGTTCTGTGATAAAAGAGTTGCAGAACTCAATGGGGCTATTTCAATTTAAAATCGGTCAGTGGAGAACTAGCGACCTACCTCCTTCCTATCAGAGGAGATAGTGAGCGGGTCTGCTCATTGAGACTTTTACCTGAATTTTTTTTAATATAATCTGGAGAAACGTGGGCAATTACATTTTAGAGTTTCCAGTTAAGCGAAAAAAACAAAAAACAAAAAAACAAGCATTCAAAAGGGGTAAAATATATATATAATTTCTAGTGTATAGTGTATAATAATAAGGTATATAGAGTCACACTTAAAAACTCAATGCCATAGCCGACATTTTGAACCATGGATCTCCCGGTCTCTGACCGGTTACTCTACCACTGAGTGGCAAAAAACCGGCATAGCATTAAATTCCTCAACTATCTCGCATGTTTCCCGGTAAACCACAAGGTGATCTGAAATCATTTTAAGACGTTATATCCCAATGGCGACTTACAATGTTGTAAGTACTTTAAGTCCCGGGCTTCATAGTATATCCAATTATTTTGGTATTATTGTTAAATTGCTTTTTTCACACTAGCCGTGTGTAATACAGGATTGAATAAGTAGAGTCAGACTGAAAAATGCAATGTCATAGCCGCGATTTGAACCAAGTATCTCTCGAAATCTAGCCAGTTGCTCTACCATTGAGCTACCATGGCAGCATGCCCGCACAGCATTAAATTCCTAAAATAACTCGCATGTTTACCAGTACCATGGTCCTCCAGAGGAAGGAATGAGGCGAGAGGTTATTTTGGGAGGCCGGATCCAGGAGCGACCGCACAATAATATACAGGATCCCTGCAATTTTCAAAATGGAACATCCTGACCGGCATACCTGGACACCACCCCACATAGGTTCCAACTACTCCGCAAAGTGGCATCCTCATTCCGGTAATCAACCAAATTTGGCGATGGAAATAGTCACTAGAAGCATCCTTTTCCCCGCTATGTCACACCGAGCAGCATCGTTGACTTCCATCACTAAAAGAAACGGACGGGATGAAGGATGAATGAAATGACAATGGAAACGAGTTGGAAGGACAGGAAATTCGGTGGAAAAAAGAAATCTGCTTAAATTTAGCCTGGCAACTCGGGGAAAACCTCGAAAAACCCGATGATCAGGTAGGTCAACAATGGCAAGTGAGCCCGCCACCACCTAGAATTTGGATCACATATGAAACTGCCTGAACCATCCCGCTCGGTGTATAATACAAGGTGGTTCACAAGTCCACTATTCTCTGGTTTTATGCAACCCGCAGATTACAGTCTAACCTGAAAACATCGTTCCCGAGACCCATCTAGCATACCAAAATAATGGACTTTGGCGCTGCAAGTTATAACTAAACAATAGCGAAGTTGGTTAACGCGCATTGTTAGCTATATTGTGCGTGCGTCTGTGTGTGTGAGTCTATCTCTGGAGCATAGCTCAAAAAACGAAAAACCGTTAAATACCAAACATGGTATTTAAGTTTGTTATCCTCCAAGGATGCGACACGAAGAGCTTCAAGAAAATCCCCCAACTCCCTAAAACACTTTCCATGGAAAAAAGTTCGAAAAATTTTATTTTCATAACAATGACTAACGATTTTGAATAAAATCTGTTATATTTAAGATATTAACGTGACACATAAAATGTATATAGTAAATTTTCTGAAGTCATGTTTATTGTAGATTAAATTTGTGAAATGTTGCATAAATGGTAAACCGTAAGCGATAGACAAGAACGTATGGCTCGTTAAAACACGCAGTTTATGTTATATACTTTTTTTCTTGTTATTAGTTTCAGCTTTAAAAAAAACTTGTATTTTCTCACACGGGAGTTTGTTAATTCCTGTCCATACAAACAAAGGTACTTCAGTTACTTAACAACCAACTTTTAAAAGCTTTAACTATTGATTTAGCCTATGGTACTCCCTCATTTCCCTTCTACTTACAAGAAAGCAAGTGATAAGACCCTTTCTGCTAATTGTCTCTCGATTAACATTAAGTAAATAGAAGAATAAGGTTTTTAACAACAATTTATTGCACATGTGTAGAGAAAATCATGTGAATAGAACACATCAGATATTTTTTTACTTTCTGCACACGTACTATGTACATAGCGTATAGAGAAGATATTGTATTGTGTCCTAAAATTCGATACCGAGATTTCGTTTGAAGAATATGTTTTGCGTCCCCCTGAATCCAAATAAAGTATTTTTGGAAAAAGGTGTGTGTGACTGTTAGCAGCATAGCTCAAAAACGAAAAGACCGTCCAATACCACACCACACTTCGTATATAAGATTGGTATCTTCCTAGGATGCGACACGAAGATTTTCAAGAAAATCTCCCCCCACATCAAACTACCCTTTACATGGAAAAAATTTCGAAAATTTTTATTTTCTCAAAACTTGCCCTAAAGATTTTGATTAAAATCTCTTATATTTAAGATATTTACATGCCAAATAAGGTGTATATCTTGAATCTTCTGGGAATAGACTCTAAAGACCTGTTTATCCTGGATGATTTTGTTAAATTTTGCATAGCTGGTAAACCGTAAAAGATAGACAAAAACTTACTACACAAAAAATGTAGATCACGATAAAACATACAATTTATGTCACATAATTTTTTTTCGTCAAGTTCGCCGTTTTCGGGATATTTCTTATTATTTATTTCAGTTTTAAAATACCTAAACTTTTGTCATACAGGAATATGTCAACGCTTGGCCACGCAAAGAAACGGATTTCAATCCCATAGCAACCACATTTGTCTGTCGATTTCGCCTAGTGCATTCCCTTATTTCCCTTCTACTTATAAAGGAATAAGTCCATGACTTAGTATTAAATGCATAGAAGAATAAGCTTATTAACAATGCTATTGTTACAGAGATATGGAGAAAGCCGTATAAATGGAGCACATCAGATTTTTTTTTTATTATTTTTTGCAGTCCTTCAAAATATCGCAATATTGTTCTTCTGAACGAAAAGTATGTATAGCATGCTTATTAAAACAGCTAAATGATTATCAATGTGATGAAAGAGAAAGTGCAATACAGGAGAAAATAAGCTTTTACTAATCACAGTGCAAACGAATCAATCTGAAGCTAACACTGGTGTTCTGTGCGATTATGCTGTTTCTAAATTCAAACCTATTA